>JAMAHJ010000064.1:0-92730 GCA_023627475.1 Aspergillus sp. S3505 | reverse complement strand
CTTAGGGTAAGTGTCCTGTCTCGAAATACAACTAACTAGAACCCTAGGTGCGATACGAGAGAAGCCAGGTTGTGACAGATATACTCCACTAAGGTCGCGTTGGGAGGTAGCATATCTTCCAGAAACATGTCCAGACCCGGCCAGAGTGCCGGCTGTATGTTTGTGATCGTCCCGTAAAAAGCCAGGGATGATACCTCGTCTGCAGAGCCCTTGGGCTTTCATTCGTTGGTATGCGGTAGACTCGCGGATAAAAAGGTTTACTTGGACTTCACAGTCACAGGGGGGCCCACTTTGATCGGACTATATCGTGGAACTTGGGGGGATGGTGCAGCGTGTGTATCGTCAAGCGCGGGGGTATACTTACCACTTTCATTATCCATGTCCTTGCAGGATAAACACTTTGCAGACAACTGACTCCTTGAGCTCTTTGAGCTAGTCGAGGAATGCCACTTTGGAGGGTTGCACATCGCTGATTTCGGCGGCCATTGGTAGATTTGATAAAAGTAGCAATTGGCAGGTAATAGAAAACGATTTGACTGTATCAGGAAACAGATGTTGACATCCCTAGCAACAGCGCCGTTACCGAAGTCCAGCCAATCATATATGAGGATTCATAAGACTGTCTACTGCATCTCATCTACAGAGATAGACCAATGATTCAAGGACTTTCATATGGATTATGAACATATATCAACTTTTATCAACTTTTATTAGGGCGATTACCATTCGTTTACCGGCTTAGGCAACTTCAATACCAAGGCCCACTGGAATCTGAAGGCGCTACTTTTGATAAATGCAATAAATTCATGGCCAGTTTAGCTTAACAACTGTCCTTTGGTATCCAGTTGTAGCCTGTACCCAGACAACCGACTCCTTTGATAGGAGTGCCTGTGGGACACTCTCCATGAGTAGGTAGTATGCGATTTTGGCACCGTTACGTCATGATGGATCTGATGACACTATATGAAGTGCGTTGCATTGTCTGAAGCTTACTCTTCCATCACCAAGAGCTCCACATCACGTGCCTCACATCAGGCTCCTCATACGGGTCAGGAAAGACCAAACGATGTCTCTTTTTCGATCCTCGTACCAGAGAAAAGTCATTCTCCTCGTTTGACGATTTTGATGGGAATACAGAGGCCTCACGTGAAGCTTGCTTCCAAAATTGGGCTAAATTCGGCACGACCAAGCGATATCTCTTTTCCTGGAATTGAAGCGGAAACAGGGTGCTCGGTGAAGGAGACTACGCCTCGCGGCGATAGAGCATATATGAAGTCAACCTTGCGGTCCGGGAGAAATTCTTCTATTTCTGTCTTGATGACAGGGAGCAAGCCAAGCTGGAATATTTGCGTCTGCCTGTGCTGGGAGTTAGCTAGGGTGAGTTATTTGAATAGGTGTCTTACAGGTTTCTGACTGGATGATGGATCACTGAACCAGCTGGCACGAAGGATGTGTTCTACAGTGTTTGAACACCAGGCACTTCTGTCCATGGAAAAGCTGGGACCTTGTGATCCTTCCTCCAGCAAGTCATGTTTGGCTTCCAAACGATATTGTGGGTTTAAATCGTTATTTTCTTGCAAATCTCATTACCAATTTCAATCTTGAACTCCACTGCGAACCACATTGCACGCGCCAGGCCAACCCGCGCAGACACGGACTGCAAGGACATCAAATCCCTACAATTATTTAGAATTCGTCTAATGGATATATAGGATGCATACCTCCAGAAGATGGAGAAAATGATCATGTGCCTCAAAGATTTTTCCATTTACCTAAATATGCTAAGCATAAGCATATTCATGATAGTGATAAAATAAACCCGCCCAGCCAGGTTCCTTTGCGCCTTGTTGATTTCTATGGCTCATCCGCACCAGCTCATTTCTTTCGCTGATTTTACGAGCCTTAGGATTGTTCTTGTCAAGATTGGCATGATCAAGCCAGATCCAGTTATCAACCTGTGGCTCGGCAGACTTTTTGTCCTTCGACTCGAGCAATTCTGCTTTGGATTCAGTGAACAGCTGAAAGCTATGGATCCTCTCAATGAGATCGACAGTCAAGGGCTATATATCATTATATATCAGACACCACATATAACGGGAAATGTGTGTACCATATACCGTGACGGGTGCCATGCAGCCGAAAAGGCCCAATCTAGCAATGTGCAGAAGTAGCATGCAAATGTGGATCTAACATTGGATAATCTGCAATCCTGTACGTACTAATATATGATGCACTGAGTGATGTAATTCCATTATACGTGGCTAAATATTGGCAATCTACAACTATGGAAAAAACATCTCCGCGCCAATACATTTCTCGCTTCAGGTAGAGGGCTAGTACTCTTCCAAGATTTTCCTATCTTCGTTGACGTGTGATCGAGAACTAATTCCCAATTTGACTGAAGAAACAAGATGAGCCAAGGAAGAAAATGGAAGAATCGAGATTACCAATGTGGCTCTTTGGTAGCATTTCTGATTGATTTCGACACAAACACAGTATTCTTATATAGACAGGAACCGTCAATACCAACAGCAGTGTCTCAGGCATGAAAGTAAAAGCGACAGAATGATTTGCCATAATATTATAGGACACGTCGTCTCTTCTGCTACGGTAGAACGCAATTTTGGACACTTAATCCATGTTACTACATTGCCTATTCTATTACAATCACGGTCGATGACCCGATACGACTCAATTATTCCCTTTTGTATATAGATAGGCTCCTGAGAAGGATACTGCACTATGAGAAAGCTCCAATAAACATTACTTGGGTTGCTAGACAAGAGTTTGCAATAGCGCCCCAGAGATACAAGCGCAACAGATCAGCCCCCTTTATTAGATATTCTCATTGCTAGGATACCTTGTCTAGATAAGAGTATCATTCTTTTATCTACTAGTTATCAGGCTTTAATATCAATACATCCTTCACGCCTGTGCGCTCGAGTCGTGCTGCATCCCACATAATGTCCCCCCGTTTGTCTCAGCCACCTACTTGCAAGAAAGCCCGGCCGTGCTAGTATCCAGAACACTAATAGATGCTTTTACCACCACCCTGGAAGGGTGCGAGACCGTGTCACGCTTCCGTCAAACCTCGTAACTCGTGCTGCTGCGTATTTTGCATCGCAGAGTTATGCATGTCTTTTAAGGCTCCTCCCAACACTCATAACCACTGAGCCGCGGATACTATGAAGTTATATCAAATATTGCTGATACGATCGAGAAACTTATGCGATAATTATTGATAAAATAGTACGCCCAATAGTCATATAACTGCTACAGCAAGGTGGGGCTCGCCGCTGAAATGCTTATTACTTATCCTCAACAGAATGATAATAGCGTTTCAATAATCAGGGGGCCAGGGTTACAGCCCAGCGATGGTGAACCACTCATGATCAAAGACACAGGAGCATTGTTAAGCGATTGTGAGGGATTGTAGCAATCAAAGTGCTCTCTTACTTAGATTGTGTAGAAGTTGTAAACCCAGGAATCGCTCCGACTTTGGGAGCTCCTCCTAGTTCCCCAAATATACTGAAATAAGAACTGCGGGCGGGACCGATTCCTTTGGTGACGTGAGGTTGATCAGTATAAGAATTAGCAGTTGTTTCATGCACAATCAATGGATCATCGAACAGTCGCGGTTGCAAATGCGGCGTTTCGGTGCCCAGGTTGACAATCCGTCAGACCCTGTAAGCATGCAATTTGCCTCCAGATCTGACATGGCTGTCCGGAAAGACTGGGAGGAAAGATGATTATCAGTACAATCGATCAATCAGATCTTATCAGATAGCAAACAGGGTGTATGCGACCGTGGGAAGCCACGGATGCTCCGTATGCACAAATTGGGGCCTCGGTCTCTCTAAGCCGAAGTGAACCCTCATCCCACTCTCCATTTCGCCCAATCACGGCTTCATATCCATCCAACTGGGGAATTGTCAACTCGTATCGATAATTCTCGCCCGGCCAAATTAAGAACAACCCCTTAACAACGCGTGGGATTGACATCCTCCCGGACGACACTAAGCGCCATCGCTCGCTCCGGCTTCCATCAAAAGATTTTTCTTCTCATTCCAACTTCTTTCATTCTCGGGAAATCGGACCGCATTTAATACAAAAAGAGATATCTGCATTTGAACGCACACCATGGGTGTCCTTGATTTGGTTCGAGGCCGGAATAACACTAGTGTGGCCTCCGGTCTTGTGGTCACAGAAGATCAAGATCAGCAGTTCAGGGAGAGCGAACCGAAAAACCCAGGCAGTGACTCGAATGACCGGTCAAGTCTGGAGGCACGGGCGGAGAGAGAAATCCAGTTGCACCCAGGCCAGGTTACTGAGGATGCTGATTTGGGTGTGCAAAAAGCTGAAGCTGCTGCGTTAGTATGGAGTAAAAAGGCACTCATTTGTATTTATGCATGGTAAGCTTCTCCCTCTCCTCTTCTTCTCCTGTCTGCTGTATCATGAGACATGGCTTAATTTTATTTGACAAGTATAGGATCTGGGTATCGTTCTTCATGCTGGCCCTGCAGTTCTCGATCAGTGGTATAGCCCAAGCCAGAGCCTACGCCGGTTTTTCGGCCGCTCCTGCAGTTGGCACTGCCAGCATCCTGTCTAATATCATTGGTGGTGTGATCAAGCTGCCCGTCGCCAAAACCCTGAACCTCTGGGGCCGTGCCGAAGGTTTGTGCGCCTCCGTCATAGTATACCTTGTAGGTATGATTATATTGGCTGCCTGCAATGGTCCTTCCTCTTATGCAGCTGGCTATGTGCTCTTCTTGGTGGGATATGATGCGATCTATCTCATTCTGCAAATCTTCGTCGCCGATACATCTGGTCTGCGAAACCGAGCGTTCACTCTTGCCTTTGCCTCTACGCCTTTTATTTGCACCGCATTTACTGGTCCGCTGGCAGGAAACTCGTTTGTAGAGCGCACGGGTGGATGGCGCTGGGCCTATGGTGCGTTCTGTATCATTATGCCTTTTGTTTTCCTGCCTCTTGGTGTCGCGTTCAAGTACTATGAGAAGAAAGGAATCAAGCTCGGCATATACACGCAAGAGCGTAGCGGTCGGTCCGTTATCCAGTCAATCGTGCATTATTGGCATCAATTTGATGGTATGTAGTATCTTCCATCTTTGAATGGAAGGAATTGCTAATATTATCAGTTATCGGTGCCCTTATCTTAATGGCCGGCTGGGTCCTCCTTCTCCTGCCGTTCAGTTTGACAAGTGCCGGACGCGCCGGTTACGAAAGTGCCACTTTCATCGCCATGATTGTCGTTGGATTCTTCACCTTGCTCTTATTTGCTGCATGGGAGAAGTTTTTCGCCCGGGCACACTTTATCGATTACGAATTGCTGAAGAAGCGCACTGTCCTGGGTGCCTGCATCTGCTCACTTGTCTTGAACTTCAGCTTTCAGTGCTGGGATCTCTATTTCCTCTACTTCTGTATGGTCGTATATAACCTGAATTCGGCCATGGCCGGCTACATGACGCAGATCTACAATGTGGGCTCATGCTTCTGGGGTGTCGTCGTCGGTGTCTGGATCCGCTGGACCAAACACTTCAAGTACACTTGCCTGTGCTTTGGTCTCCCACTCTTGATCCTCGGCGCTGGTTTGTTGATCAAGTTCCGTGGCGAGGGTGGAGGTGATCTCAACTATGTCATCATGTGCCAGATCTTCATCGCTTTCGGGGGTGGCACACTGGTCATCGGTAACGAGATGGGCGTCATGGCCTCCGCTGACCGTGGAGGCGTGCCTATGATGCTATCTCTGATAGGCCTCTTCAGCAGCTTGGGTAACTCCATGGGCGCTGCTGTCCAGACAGCGATCTACAATAACGTCTTTGTTGAAGCATTACAGACAGCCCTGCCGGACGATATGAAGTCGCAGGCGGCCAAGATATCCAGTGATGGGTATTTGGTTCAGCAGAAATACCCGCTTGGCTCTGCTGAGCGCAACGCTGTCAACTACGCCTGGGGAACCAGCCAGAAATATGGCGCCATTGCTGCTACTGCGATTCTGGCGTTGGGGATTCCCGCTATCGGTATCTGGAAGAACTACCGGGTTACCAAGCAGCAGAACAAGGGTGTCATGCTGTAAGACTTTACACCTTGGAGTATAATGGGAGATGGCAATATTTGGATATAGAGTGTATATAAGTGGTTATAGAGGGGTGTAAATGCAATGCCAATGATAGAATGCCTGGGTAGCCGCACTTGGCACCCTAACGGGACGCTAGCTGTTTCCGGCCCTGACATCTTCTATCTCCATCGCCGCCCCCATTGTTTAATATCCATCTTCCACCCTCGTCCGAAAAGGTATACTTATTGATGCAGTTCTGAGGATAGACCGGCATGTCCTCCAACAACTCCCCCGCCATCCCTATACAAGGCGGCATCCTCGAAGGAGCAAATCCCTCACACTACGATAAAAAGAATCCCATCATCATTTTCATCATCCAGGTGAGTCCTGACTAGCCAGGACCATGGCGCTCCTCCACCAACCTCGCTAGGTGTCTATAATCATAATCTTCTGTCGACTGCTACACTGGCCCCTCTCCAAGATTCGTCAGCCGCGAGTCATTGCCGAAGTCATCACCGGTGTGCTGCTGGGCCCCTCGGTCTTTGGTCGCATCCCAGGTTTTACAGATGCCATCTTCCCGGAAGCCTCGATTCCCAACCTCAACCTCGTCGCGAATCTGGGCCTGATCCTCTTTCTCTTCCTCGTCGGCCTCGAGACCGACCTGCGCTTCCTCATCAGCAATTGGCGTGTGGCGGCCAGCGTCTCGGCGGCCGGCATGGCCTTACCATTCGGCCTTGGAAGCGCCATCTCGTATGGCCTGTACAATTCCTTTCGCAACGAGCCAGACACTGTTCGAATCGAATTTGGCACCTACCTGCTGTTCATTGGTATCGCAATGGCCATCACGGTACATCCCCACTGCTTCATTTTCTAATCATATGCGTTGACCTGCTCAGGCATTTCCGGTACTCTGTCGTATTTTGACCGAGTTAAAACTCCTCGGAACCAACGTTGGTGTGATCGTGCTCTCCGCAGGTGTGGGAAATGATGTCGTCGGCTGGATTCTGCTGGCCCTTTGCGTCGCTCTGGTCAATGCTGGGACTGGACTGACTGCTCTTTGGGTGTTGCTCGTCTGCGTTGGTTATGTTCTGTTTCTGTCGTTCGTTTTCCGTCCTCTATTCCTGCGTTTCCTGCAAAGGACAGGGAGCTTAACCAAGGGTCCCAGTCAGTCAGTCGTAGCGCTCACTTTACTCATTGCCCTCGCCTCGTCCTTCTTCACTCAAGTGATCGGCGTGCATGCTATTTTTGGTGGGTTCTTGATTGGCCTTCTCTGCCCACACGAGGGCGGCTTTGCCATCAAGCTGACCGAGAAGATCGAAGATCTGGTGGCTGCCTTGTTTCTGCCGTTGTATTTTACGCTTTCCGGTCTGCAGACTAATCTGGGATTGCTCGACAACGGGACTGTCTGGGGATATGTCGTGGGGATTATTGCGATCGCCTTTATCGCCAAAGTGGCGGGTGGTGCTCTGGCGTCCAGACTGTGCGGTCTCCTATGGCGCGAAAGCTTCTCGATTGGAGTTCTAATGAGCTGTAAAGGATTGGTCGAACTGATTGTCTTGGTATCACCCCCGGCTGATCCAGGCTTGAATTCCGACTAACGATGGTCCAGAACATTGGGTTACAAGCGCGCATTCTCAGCACCCGCACTTTCACCATGTTCGTTGTCATGGCTCTCGTCACCACCTTCGCGACCACCCCACTGACCACGTTGCTGTACCCCAAGTGGTACCAGATAAAGGTTGAGCGCTGGCGCCGTGGAGAAGTTGACTGGAATGGCAACTCGGCCCAGGATGCCAGTCGCCGTGACAGCGTGGCGGCCGCAAAAGACCAGCTGAAGACCAACGCCGTGCGGAAGCTGCTTGTGTATCTGCGTCTGGACGGACTGTCCAGCATCTGCACATTGGCAGCCCTACTCAGTCCCAACGACCAGCCGCCTGCGCCAAAGATCCACCCCGAAAAGAAGAAGCAGTTGGCATCACCGAAGCACGTAGCGGACGAATCTGCCGCGACAGAGGAGGACGAGGAAGCGCCCAAGCTTCAAGTACATGGCGTGCGACTGATGGAGCTAACAGACCGAGACTCCTGCGTCATGAAAGTGTCGGAGATCGATGAATACTCCCTCCGGGACCCCGTCGTCAACACCTTCCGTGCCTTCGGGCAGTGGCACGACCTCTCCATCATGGCAGGAGTGTCCGTCGTGCCAGAGCACTCGTACGCCGACATGGTCGTCGGCATGACACACCAGGAATCAACCGATCTGCTTCTGCTCCCATGGAGCGAGGCAGGAACAATGAGCGAGCATCAGAGCGGACTGGGACTAGGAAGCGACGAAGCCAACCGGTTCACCAACGCACCCTTCGCGGAATTCGTCTCCACCGTCCTGCGTCAGACAACGTGTAACGTGGGTGTTCTCATCGAGCGCGCCATGCCCCGAAAGCAACGGCCAGGTCTCCTAGGCAAGCGATCGCTCAGCGGGATGAGCGTTCGTAGATCCGTATGGAACAGCAGCGGGCCCCCACCAGCCACGCGCTCGCACCATATCGTACTACCTTTCCTAGGTGGCCAGGACGATCGTTACGCGCTGTGTTTTGTCATGCAACTCGCCAGGAACGACCAGGTGACCGCCACGATCATCCACCTCGACGTGCCATTTTCGGCGGGCGACAATTCCGCCGGACCCGGCGAGTCCTCTACCGCGCAAAAAGTCCTACCCAGCGAAGCCGAGTCAGACGCGACATTATTCAACATAATGCGGGATTCCCTCCCGGAAACCCTTGCCTCGCGGGTCGTCTTCAAGCGCGTGGCCCCGACAACCCCCAACTCCGAAACCGACCCGGTCACATTAGCAATCACCACCGTACAAAACGAAATTAGCCACCCCCCTCACAAGGCAAGGAACATGGTCGTCGTGGGCCGGCGCAACAACCGCGTCGCCGAGATGCCATCGGGGAAAGAAGTCGAAAGCTGCGAGGACAATAGCGTAAGCGTAGCGTTAGGTGCGATAGGGCGCGCCATGGTGCGGACCGAGGCGCGCTTCGTGGGTAATGTTTTGATTTTGCAGGCTGGACGGCCAGCGTGATTTTTACAGGTCATAGGCCTGGTTGTGGTTTATGTTAAATACGTTTATCTAATTCGGATCTATAGCGTTGACCTATGTAAAATGAAACGAGGCTCTTTATGAACACTGCCATTTGGGCCTGTGTAGAGATGTATAGTTCCATTTGGCTCTAGAAGTACCATGGAGGAATGCGATTGTCACGTTCCACTGATACTGGAGTTAGCACACCACCATACACCTTTTAAGGTCCTAGAAATATCCAATAGTCCCAGAAGACCAGCCCGTTAGAATAGAGACTCCCCAAATCGTTGTTGCTGAGAATATCGCATCCCTTGAGAAGTAAAGGTGCATGGTAATGCAGCATGACACATGAACCCCTCCTGCGATGTATTCCCCTGGTTGTAGACAGAGACTCACACAACTGACAGTTCAACCCCAATGTTTCCGCACTGAATGTGGACAGTTCTGAGAATAAGAAATGGTCGTTCGTGGCTCTGTCGTTTGTGGCTTTTGTCGTCCGAGGGCTTTCGTCGCGTGCTTCGGAATACGCTCTAGAAAGACGGTTGTATCATATGGATATGCTAGAAAAGGAGTGCAACCAGTCCTTTGAGGACACTGGTGTGAGAAATTGCTGTAGACCTTGATGAGGGAGAATGTGGGGTATGCTGGTATAGCAAAAGGATGCGCTGAGAAACTACAAAGTCTCATGGTAATGAATGGAAAGAAAGCAGTGGATACAACCCACCAGTCAGACAACCTGTGGCTTCCATGTATGTCCAGGGGCCATACTCATGCGTACAAAGACCTGTAGAGCGGCTCTCGTGATCAAGTATAAAGCATCCTTCTACAAGACCATGCCAACCATGACGTATCCGAGTTCAGGCCCCATCGTCTGAATCTCCATTTCCATACAAAATGCACTCCCCAGTATGCCGTTGAAGGATAACATTCCCAGCAAACGGCTAAATATCGGCAACAACATACCATCTGGGCTCTCGGAAAACGCTCGCGTGGAGGAAGATTGTAACTCTCGTGCCCAGATTACACAGTCGGCCCGTGTCTGTGCTCATTTCGCACAGAGAAGGAAAATAACTGGGTCATCTGCCGAGAAACGTCTTAAAGAATTTTCAGCTGAGTCGGGCAGTAACCCCAGTTTTGGGGGGCATGTACTCCGTATTGCAGACGGAAAATGGAATACGGTGAGGGGACCGAATGACGGCAAGAGATGCGGAATAGGCCGATTCCATGAGCACCGGGTACTCCGTAAGAGGCGATGAGTGTGTGTGTGCCTGGAGAACTCTAACGGGTTGTTGGTTTTGTGGAGTGACGTCGGAGAAAAAGCGACAATATTGAGATGTGGGATTGGATGCAGAACACGGGGAAATTCCGGGTTCATGCGGGGAGCTGGAGTGCAGGAAGTGCGCTTGATCCCGGCCGATATAGGCGTGGCTAAAAGTCCGGCGTGAAATATTTTGTATTCTCCACAGTTACGAGAGGCTTCTTTCGGGTGAAGTCCGGAGGATAGTATTTGAGGTATATACAGGTAGAAGAGTATTGAATGAGATGAGTACCCTGTATCCTACTCAACAATAACAGTGCAAGCAAGTACGTACAGTCTGGGCAGTGTAGGTAGCGTCAATTTATCCTAATACGGTAACTGGCTCGAGCCATGCACACCAGGACCGGAATACCTTGTTGATCGCATTTAGACTTGTTTTCCACCGATAGCTCGGGAATCTCCCCATATCCAACTGACCGTGATCTGATTGAGTCAATCGAAGTTGAACCGTGCTGGATGCTCGTGCCGAGCCTGTACCGCGGTGCTGCAAGGACATGCCGTTGTGTGTTCCGGAGTGCTACCTTTTATTATTGATCGGACGCAGGTTCAAGAATGCAATTTGAGCCGAACATCTGCCGAAAATTACTGCAATAGGGTGTCTGCTCTTGGCCGGTACGGAGTAAACTTGGATATGAATAGAACGGCTGTGAGGGATGAGACAGGAATGGAGAGTATAATTGATAGGGATGTATCTCATACAGTATGACCATCTTGTTCTATTTACCATGTTCACAGTATTTGTGCCTGTCTGTAGTGTGTAATAGTGTAAGCTTGTGGTGCTTGTATACTGGTTAGAACCATGGATGTACGGTAATACCGGGAAAAAAACCGGGGATCCCCTGATCTGTAACTAACCCCACAAATACAACAGATACTGAATGGTATACTACTATGTACTACAGTGGTAAACAGTTCGTATTCAAGCATGCTAAGATTACCCCCGGGGTGTTGATTAATCCCGCATGTCTTGGTGTTAGTCCACCAACCTCACGTCACTCCCTTTCGGTGGCTCTCACCATCCCTTCTAGCTCCTGCCTAGTACGGGAATCTCTTAAGTGCCCGGCTGGAGGCATTCCTCTGTTTGACCGCGACAGACTCGCACTATTTATTCCTCTGTGTCCCCCGATTCCCTTGTTCTCTTTCTCCTTGTTCTTCATCCATCTTCTTTGCGGCTCTTTAATCCTTTCCGCAACAATGAAGCTCGGCTGGTTGGAGTTTGTTGCTGCCACGGCCTCGGTAGCCCAGGCTAAGGTTTGTCATCGTCCCAATACTCAATGGTACTTTCTAACATCTTAAACTAAATCCAGGACCTCGCGTTCTCTCCCCCCTACTATCCCTCGCCATGGGTCGACGGTCAACCCGCCGACTGGTCCAACGCATACAAACGCGCCGTTGAGATCGTCTCCAACATGACTTTGGCTGAAAAGGTCAACTTGACTACTGGTACTGGGTACGTTGCATAAGGATCAACGCTATCGGATCATCGCTGATACAGATATAGCTGGCAATTGGAAGAATGTGTTGGTCAGACTGGTAGTGTTCCTCGACTCGGTATCTGGGGCATCTGTTTGCAGGACTCGCCTCTTGGTATCCGCTACGGTACGCCTTCCTATAACTATAATCGCATTGAGCCTTGAACTAACGGTAGTCAAGGCGATCACAGCTCTGGCTTCCCCGCTGGTCTCAATGTCGCCGCTACCTGGGACCGCAAGCTCGCCTATCTCCGTGGAGAGGCCATGGGTCAGGAGTTCGGCGACAAAGGAATTGACGTTCAACTGGGCCCTGTTGCTGGTCCTCTCGGCAGATCTCCCGATGGTGGTCGCAACTGGGAAGGTTTCGCCCCCGACCCGGTCTTGACCGGTGTGCTTATGGCCGAAACCATCAAGGGTATTCAGGATGCCGGTGTTATTGCTACTGCTAAGCACTACATTGGTAACGAGCAGGAGCATTTCCGTCAGGTTTCTGAGGCTCTCGACTATGGTTACAACATTACTGAGACCCTCAGCTCCAACATCGACGACAAGACCATGCACGAGCTCTACTTGTGGCCTTTTGCCGATGCTGTTCGTGCTGGTGTTGGTTCCGTCATGTGCTCGTACAACCAGATCAACAACAGCTACGGTTGCCAGAACAGTTACATGCTGAACAAGCTGCTCAAGCACGAGTTGGGCTTCCAGGGTTTCGTTATGACCGACTGGGGAGCTCACCACAGCGGTGTTGCCTCCACCCTTGCTGGTATTGACATGTCGATGCCCGGTGACATCTCGTTCGACGATGGTATGTCGTACTTCGGTTCCAACCTGACTGTTGCTGTACTCAACGGTACCGTTCCCGAGTGGCGTGTCGACGACATGGCCGTTCGTATCATGTCTGCTTTCTACAAGGTCGGCCGTGACCGCCAGCGCACGCCTCCCAACTTCAGCTCCTGGACGACGGACGAGTACAGCTACGCCCACTACGCGGTTCAGGAGGGCTGGAAGCAAGTCAACCAGCGCATCAACGTACAGCGCAACCACTCTGAGCTAATCCGTGAGGTTGGCGAAGCCAGCACTGTTCTCCTGAAGAACAAGGGTGCTCTCCCCTTGACCGGTGACGAGGGTGTCGTCGGTATTCTGGGTGAAGATGCCGGATCCAACCCCCAAGGCGCCAACGGCTGCGAGGACCGTGGATGTGACAAGGGAACTCTTGCCATGGCCTGGGGTAGCGGCTCTGCCGAATTCCCGTACTTGGTTACTCCCGAGCAGGCAATCCAGAACGAGATTCTCAACCGGGACGCCAAGCACTCCGTCTTCGCCGTCACTGATAACTGGGCTTTGGACCAGATGGCCTCTGTTGCCTCTCAAGCTGATGTTTCTCTTGTCTTCGTTAATGCCGATGCTGGTGAGGGTTTCCTCGTCGTGGATGGCAACGAGGGCGACCGCAACAACATGACCCTCTGGAAGAACGGTGAGAACGTCATCAAGACTGTCAGCGAGAACTGCAACAACACCATCGTCGTCATGCACACTGTTGGACCCGTTCTCATTGACCAGTGGTACGACAACCCTAACATCACCGCCATCGTTTGGGCTGGTTTGCCCGGCCAGGAATCCGGAAACGCCATTGCCAACGTTCTCTACGGCCGTGTCAACCCTGGTGGCAAGAGCCCCTTCACCTGGGGTAAGAGCCGCAAGGCATACGGTGACCCGATCCTCACCGAGACAAACAACGGCATCGGCGCTCCTCAGGTCGACTTCACTGAGGGTCAATTCATTGACTACCGCCGTTTCGACAAGTACAACGAGACCCCCATCTACGAGTTTGGCTACGGTCTGAGCTACACCACCTTCAAGTACTCCAACCTCCACATCCAGGCCCTGAACTCCTCCAAGTACGTTCCCACTACCGGAAAGACCAGCGCTGCGCCCAAATTTGGTGAGGCTGGCAAGGCTTCGGACTACGTCGTCCCCGAGGGATTCGAGCGCACCACCAAGTTCATCTATCCCTGGTTGAACTCGACCGATTTGAAGAAGTCCGCCAATGACCCAGAGTATGGTCTCGAGACCTCCGAGTACATCCCCGAGAACGCACAGGACGGCTCCGCCCAGCCCCGTCTTCCCGCCAGCGGCGGCCAGGGCGGCAACCCCGGTCTCTACGACGAGCTCTTCCGCGTCTCCGCCACCATCAAGAACACCGGTAAGGCCGCAGGTGATGAAGTCCCGCAGTTGTATGTCTCGCTCGGCGGTCCCAACGAGCCCAAGGTTGTCCTGCGCAACTTCGATCGCATTAACCTGCAGCCTGGTCAGGAGGTCGTGTGGTCGACTACTCTTACCCGTCGTGACCTTGCCAACTGGGACGTTGCTGCTCAGGACTGGGCTATTACGCAGCATCCTAAGAAGGTGTTTGTTGGTAGCTCGTCGCGCAAGCTACCTCTGCGGGCTTCGCTGCCTCGCGTGCAGTAGGTTATGGTGTTACGATTGATGTACAGATATGATTAGCTGTAGTATATGCCTTTGGCTTAATCCATTCTCCTTTTTATTTACGTTCAACCTGAGTAGAGCACTTGCTTAATACTAGTTGTATTTGCATATGTACATGTTTTTATGCAGAGACCTTGAGACTTGGCCTCTCCATTGCCAGTCCGACTGGCGCAACAACAAAAAAGTATTGATCAAAAGAGTGGAATCTTCGTTCTGCTTCCCTCGTCGTGGCCGCAAGCCCTATGCTAGGCGTGCACAGTGTACAGCAACTAGATCTCAACTATTATTTCTTCCTTCTACTCAATCACTCACTAATCAGTCTGTCCTCCCTGGCCCGGAACGAGAAGCCATGTTCTCTAAATTCACGTTCTGTCCATTGCCACAATTCCTCCGCCTTCTGTTCATCGCTCATGATGTCCATCCTGTCCGCCTCCTTGAAAAAGGGAATATAATATGCACCGCTTTTGACTTGATCAGAATGAGCGGAACTCGCCCAAAGCTGATTCAGTGCTCCTGTGGGAACATCAACTGACGCTGCTCTGGTGAGGATTCGGTTGAAAATGAATGATAAAAATCGGATTTGCTGCCATTTCACCGCCGATGTTAGTCTGGACAAGTCCCGGGTGGAGAGCAATAGATTTGATGTGAATATATCGTTTGGCACAGGACTTGGCGAAGTAATTGGCCGTAGCGGGCTATGGTGCTGATTTCGGCTAGTGATGTCTTGACCTGGCTGAGCAGAAGACCGCCCTTGGGGGCCGCTCGATACAACTCGGAACTAATATTCACGATCCGAATGTCGCTTCCGGGGATGGTATTGGTGGTTTTATTATCAAGGGCCGGTAGCAGTAGCCGAGTAAACAGTGCTGGCCCATGTAATTGGTGCCGAACTGGATCTCGTAACCATCCGTAGTCAAACCAGGTGGAGGTGCAAAGACACCAGCATTATTGATCAGGAGATCGAGACGGTCATTTTCAGACAGAAAAGCGTCGGCCGCAAGTTTGATCGACGTGAATGACGCAGGGTCCATTTCAAGCAAGATGATATGCGCGGAGGGAACCTCGTTTTTGATATCGAGGATCGCTTCTTCAGCTTTCTTGATGCTGCGAGCATCCATGTATATCTTCATGGGGTTGTGTTTGGCCAACTGTGTTATACATTCTTTGCCAAGTCCATTATTGCCTCCGGTCACCAGGATGATCTTCCCATCTAGCTCAGGAATGTCTTTTTCAGGGTCGAAGGCATGGCCTTTGGAAAAGAGAAAAGACATTGTTCAATGGTCAACCAAGTTAACTTTGTGGTCTTCAGCACACAGGATGGTGAGTAGTAAGTAGCTGGATTCTGCAACCTTTTTATTTACCTTCTACCTGAAATAACACTGCGGGATTTAGCAGCATAATCAATTGATTAGTGAACATTCCGACCAATATAATCGACTTTCAATCATCCCATCGTATTATAAAACTGCACCGTCGGGCTTGAGTTACCCCGTCGGGCGTGAGTGAGTTGAATACTTTGATATACCCTCGGAGAGATTGTAAGATCTTTTTGAGGGCCTTGACAGCAGAAGCTCGGGGGACTAAACTTGTGGAGTGCTCAAGGTCATACATTTAATCAGCCTTGTAGTTTGTTTTCATAATATTTCGAGCATATAGCTCATGAAGAGAGGGTTTATTGCATTTAATAGATGTCGAAACAGATACTCCTATTTATAGCTTGGTTGTAGTTGTTTTGCACATGCAGTCGGCGACGTCATTTTTCCCGATCGGGTCGAATGACAACCTGGAAAAGAACGTCACTCCGCCAACAGCAAAATCACCATCAATCCTTATACACTTCCACACGACCACTTTACCAACTCTTATGGACCCTCTACCCAGTCATCTCACTCGAAAAGCAGAATAACACGCGTACCCAAACGAACGAGGAACCAACAATGACCACCGGCGACAAATCACCCCCTTCAACGCCAACACCGAAAACACAACCACCACACGCCTCCTCGTACCAACTCCCCCTAATCGCCCTCCTAATATACCCGATAACCCTCTTAATCGGCTCGCTCTACTCCTCCATCTCCCCGACTGCCCGTGCCCCGGACCACGCGCACCCGGCACCATTGGCCCCCTCGATCGCAACAGACATAAACTTCTCCTCGCCCCCCGAAAGCCCTGTGAACTACTTCGCGCGGAAGGACAACATCTTCAATGTCTACTTTGTGAAGATAGGCTGGTTATGGCTTACGCTCGCGTTTGCATCGCTGCTCATCTCGCAACCAACCTATCGCCAAACGGCTACTTCCTCGAGAAGAATCACTCAGGCAATCGCCCGCTACACCCTCGCAACAACAGCGTGGTACCTAATGACACAATGGTTCTTTGGCCCGCCGGTGATTGATCGCAGTTTTGTGATTACGGGCGGTGGATGCGAGCGCGTTGTTAGTGGTGTTGCGGGCGCGGCACAGGCGGCCACGGGCGCAGGAGAAGTCGCGGCGTTGGAGACTGTGTTCACGGCGGCGGCTTGTAAGGCTGCTGGGGGGAAGTGGGCGGGGGGGCATGATGTCAGTGGGCATGTTTTTATGTTGGTTGTTGTGACGGGAGTTCTCTGCTGTGAGGGAGTGGGAGTTGCTGGTTCGTTTTTGGGGAGGGCGTTGTCGCTTTCTGTCAGTGAAGAAGGGAATGAGAAAGATAACGAGGGCGGCGAGAAAGGACGCGTTTGGGCTTTGAGGTTTGTGGTTGCTGTTGCAGGATTGGGCTGGTGGATGTTGTTTATGACGGCGATTTGGTTTCATACATGGTTGGAGAAGGTTTGCCTCTGTCTTTTATTCTTGACTAAGTCTCATGGAGGTGCTGACTTGTCAGTGGTCTGGATTGACGATTGCGTTGGGTTTGCTCTATGGCATTTACTTTCTGCCGAGAAAGTCGCCGGCGTGGAAGGATGTTGTTGGGATGCCAGGTGTTTGAGCAAATATATAGTGAGTCTTTCGATGGGTTTGCTTTATAACATGCTAATATTTATCAAGGAACCCTTATACATCAGAGTTGTCGTCTCTCTGTTTTACGTGTACATTAAGCATTGCAACATAATCAATTGCTATTTCTCAAGTGTCGACCTAGGCTCCGGACCAAAATACCCACGTTGGAAAGCTACACCCACCATCAGCACTAATCACGATTAATACTAAAGCATAGGAAACTCACCCCCCGGAATCAACGCAGTGGCATACATAACCCTCGTGATCGGCCTTAGATCATCATGCATCAAATCTGATGTCAGCGTCAATTCCATATACGGATCCCACGCGGTGATAATCGCATCCGCGTAGTTCTTAAGATCCACGGCGCGGTCTTTCTCGGTGGATTGCTGCGACTGGCACTGCGCACCGAGAGAGGTGCCGAATTCGCGGAAGGCGAGCCGGTATTTGACGCTTCGTTCGAGGTACCGGTTTATTTCGAAGAGGTCGTCTATCTTATTAGCAGGGATAGTGGAGGAAATGGGGGAGGGAAGGAGGGGGAAAGGCATACAAAGCTGCTCAAAACACCGACCCGCGAGTCTAGCCGCCCAGTCCTCGCGCTCAGAAAACCAATGCGCAGTCCAAAGCGTCATTCCCAAATCCAACGGATCGCTCGACACGAAATGCTCCCCCTTCCGCGCCATCACCCTTCGATAATCATCAATCTCCTCGCTCAACACCCCCTCGCTCTCTTTTCCGTCAAACCTCACAGCAGCAGCCTGCAAAAGCCTAAAAACGACAAACCCGTCAATCGGATCCAAATTCCCCTCCGACTGCACAAGCGGCACCGACAAATCCATCGCCATCTTCCACACCATCCGCGGCCGGCTCGATTTCCGATTCACAAAGAACCGCGGATGAATCGCCTTCGCTAACGCAACGGCTTGCCGATTATATTTGGGGTCACCAGTCGCCATGGACAATCTGTTCAAAGCAAACATCCAAACAGTCAAATAATGATGATACTGCCCATCCCCATCCATCCCACTCTCCTCCTCTTTCCCAATCCGCAAACCCCCACCAAGCACATTCTCCTCGCTCGCACCAGGCAAGCGATTCTTCCCATCCCTCGTCCGGCCAAGAACATCATGCACGGTCTCAACGAGCCGTTCTGCCATGGTGAGATACCGATTCTTCTCCTTCTCAGAAGTGTTGGTGGTGAGATCGAGGGTATTCGTATACTCGCGGTGCATGGTGAGCAGGTTCAGCACGCCGTAGGCGTCTGTCCAGAGATAGCGGCCGCGGTGGCCGCCGGATTTGGGCGGTGGTGTCCATGTACTCGGATCCGGAATAGAGGAGAAAGGGCCATAGATGGATTCGAGGGATTGCTGGAACCGGTCGAGGCGCGGGGAGGGGGAGTAAGTTTGGGTTGCCATTGTTTTATTCTTATGCCAGTCTTTGTAGTAGTAGTAGTGATAACAGGGGTGGGTGCAAGTGTAGGGTTGGATACGTGATAGGGGTTTGAGTTTTCTGAATGGACTGGATATGAGCATGCTTTTTCTATTGCTCTGGTTGGTGAGGTACTGTGTAGGGTTTATGAAAGAGGCATTGAAGTCATAATGACTTTGGGGCGGGCGATTGACGGGGGCATGATCTCATTGTTTTTACGACGATATAACGCAGCCATCCCTCTGCCTACATTACATTTTCCGCCTGCTTGTTGTTAGGTATTGTACTCGTCAATGCGCCTACCTTTTAGCTTGCCTAGGCTTTCTACACTCACCACAAACATGACTCAGCTCCAGCAACTCTTCACCGCAGCTGCGCAGCCACTACCCGCTATTAGTGATCCCAGCTTCGCCTCACACTTTGATGACTTTGCAAAATACAAAGTTGTCTTGCTGGGAGATGGGAGTCATGGGACTTCGGAATTCTACTCCGCGCGTGCAGAAATCACAAAACGCCTCATCGCGCAACACGGCTACACAATGGTCGCTGTAGAAGCCGACTGGCCCGACGCGGAAGCCGTCGATCGGTACGTGCGCCAACGCCCCGGTCCCAAAGCCGGCGTTGGCGGCCACACGACAGACTATGAGCCCTTCGGCCGGTTCCCGACGTGGATGTGGCGCAACCGCGAGATGCAGGATCTGTGTGAGTGGATGCGAAATCGGAATTCAAAGCTGCCGGATAGTCAGAAGGCGGGGTTCTACGGGCTGGATTTGTATAGTATGGGGGCGTCGATCCGGGCTGTGATTGATTATCTGGACCATGTCGATCCGCAAGCGGGCAAGGACGCGCGGCGCCGGTATGGGTGCTTGCAGCCGTGGGTTGATGATCCGACGGCGTATGGCTTGGCTTCGTTACGGGGACTGCAGGATTGCGAGAGCCAGGTTATGACGATGTTGAGGGAGATTCTGGAGCGGCGGGTGCAGTATGCTCGGGAGAATGCGGAGCGCGATGGCGATGAGTTCCATAGCGGCGAGCAGAATGCGTATCTTGTGCGTGATGCGGAGCGGTATTATAAGGCTATGTATTACAGCTCCGCGACATCGTGGACATTGCGCGATACGCATATGTTCGAAACACTACGGCGGCTGTTTCAGCATAACCCCACGGGCAAAGCGATTGTCTGGGCGCACAACTCGCATGTTGGCGACGCACGCTACACATCCATGGGAAGCCGTCGCAAAGAGCTGAACATTGGGCAATTGTGCCGCGAGAACTTCGGCCGCGAGCACGTCGCCATCCTCGGCTGCAGCACGCACACGGGTACCGTCGCTGCCGCGCACGAATGGGACGACGACATGGAAGTCATGGACGTGCGTCCCTCCCGAAATGATAGCTGGGAAATGCTCGCGCATCAAACTGGTATCCCCAGCTTCGTTCTCGATCTCAGACGAGACAAGATCGACCCCGCGCTGAGAGAGGCGATGGTGGCAGAGACGTTACGGCTGGAGAGGTTTATCGGAGTAATTTATCGACCGGAGACAGAGCGGATCTCGCATTATTCGCAGGCGTTTTTGCAGGATCAGTTCGATGCATTTGTGTGGTTTGATCGGACACAGGCGGTGCGCGAGTTGGAGAGGATTCAGCCAGCGACGCCGTTGGGGAAGGGCGAGACGTATCCGTTTGGTGTTTAGATATAGAATTTGAGACTGTCATATCTTCTTCGCTACTCATGACTCCGTAGTGAGGTTATAGTCGTGGAAGTATGGACGAGTACCCTAGAGTGACCTCAGTTGACATCACCGCTCACCGCCTACCACTTCCAGTGTTTGTTTATACTCGCCTCCCTTTTCGGTCTTCCACAACATCGCGCAGAGTGAATCACCTCTCGGCACACTACTCTTACCACACAACAAGAAAGGTTTTCTGCTTAATATACTCAGTTAAATATGGCGGTTCGCCGTTCCGCCCGTTTACGCGCCAGGTCTTCCGAGGTGAGTAATCAGGAATGCCACACGATGTCATAAGACTCGTTTCTCTTCCCTTGCTTATGACATTCAACATCTTGGATATCTTTCTCATCGCGTTTCTTTGCTAGGAACCTGAGCCTCAGACTGAAGCGCCCCACAATAACGAAAACACTCATAATCAAAACAACACCAACGAGACAAAACTGCCCCCCGTCATGGAACACGACGAACCCCAAACCACAGAACCCGTCCAAAAGACGCCAGTTCGCAACTCTACCGTGGATAAAACGCCAAACAAAACACCCAAATCCGAAAAGAAGCCTACCGAAAACAAAACCCCCACGAGCACCGCTGCCACGCGCCCCCCAATGGGCGAAATGCATCCAAGCAAGGTGCACCAAAGCACAACCAAGAAGGTCGACTCCGGATTAATCCTTGGCTTCAACCCCGTGAAGAAAGACGCGAATGGGAAGGTTGTCAAAGATACTGTTGTCGAAAACACCCCCACTAAAACCAAGGCTTCTCCGGCTAGCCAGTACGGCACACCAGGCTTCGAGTTCAAGTCTGCGTGCCAGGAGTCGGAGCTTAGTGATGAGGCGAAGAAACTTATGGAGAGTGTGCGGGAGGATGTGGCACGGATCAAGGCGCAGATGATCCAGGACAAGCAGTCGCAGGAGGAATCTGGAGACAACACGCGTGAGAGCGATAGAAAGATCGCGCAGCCGAAGGGCAAAGCGAGTCGGTACGATGATGCTCACATGGCTGAGTTTAAGAAAATGGATTCTATTGCTGGGCATGCTTCTGCGTTTAGAGCTGCGCCTGGTCGATTCAAGCCGGTGGATGCTACTAAGACGCTGAAGAGAACAAAGTCCAAGGCGCGCCTTGATGAGCTTGAGAGTCAGAATAACTCGCCTTCGAAGGCTACGCCGTCGAAAGCTACGCTTGCCAGGCCTTCCCCTGCTCCTGCGGCGGGCGCGAAGCGCGTCAAGCATGATAAGACTGATGATGCTTCTACTCGTCGCCCGTCCAAGGAGGATGTCCCGGCTACTGCTGCACCTGCCACTACTGCGCCCGCCACTACTCCTAGACGCACTATCGACCCCTTGCGACGCCGTACCGCTGTCCGCAGCTCTTTGATGACCCCCACCAGATCTTCAATGGCTCGTGCATCATCTGCTAGCGTCAAGCCGCCTAAGAAACCATCAATGATACCGGCCCCAACGCAGTCTCCCATCAGCAAACCTCTTGCTGCCCCGCGAACTCCCCAGACCGAGTTCAACCCGCGCCTCAAGACCAACTTGCCCAGTTTCGCTAACCTCAAGTCGATCCTTCGCCGTCGTGAACCTTTGTTCTCGAAAGATCCCGCCAAGATCGCTGCTGGAACGCACTCTGCGGCGCCGGATTTTACTCCCGATCTCCTGTTCGGCGGTGTTCACGGCGAGAGCGATAAGGAGGGTGTCGCACAGACACCTTCGCCCAAGAAACGCGTTGGCTTCTCGCCCAGCGTCAAATCGCCAAACGACCTGCCTCCCGCTTCGCCATCCCCATCTAAGATCCCTACATCCACACGTCCCGCTTCAGACATCACCTATCCTACGCTTCCTGCCCTGACTCCAGAAAAGGCCGCTACTTCAAACCCGGGCACGCCTTCAATTCGTCACATCCGCCCCTCAACCGTCACCGAAGACAAGTCGCTGATCCCAGAAGTCCCTGGCGTAATGCACGGCATCAACAACAAAAAGCGTCACCGCGTGGAGCCAGATGAGGCAGACACAGAGAACGTTCCTCCCGCTGACTCGACCACAAGCACGAACGCATCTGACGAACGCAGCGCAAAGCGCGTCAAACCCAACACCCCCGTCAACCGCCATCAACCCCCGACACCTAGCCCTGTCAAGGTCCGTACCGGTACGCCGTTGCGCTCCGCGAGCAAGGTTAGCCGTCCCAGCGGCACCCCTGGAAGCGTGAGGAAGAATCAGTTTATGACGAGCAGCCGGTTGAATATGTTGGCGCAGCCGAAGCATCGTTAATTCGATATTCATGATTGCATTTATGGAGTTGCGCTTGCACATAGATTTTAACACATTTCTGAAACGCTGGTCAGTCTGTCGAAATTGGGCTTGGCTGAGTGCGTTGTATTGTATCTATCGCCATTTTCGCTTTTCTTTTTCAATCTTTTCTTTTGAAACTACAGGCGCTTGGACGGATCATATCATCCGATATGCGGGGATGATGGCGTTCTTTTATTATTTTCTGTTATTTTTTTTTCTTTTCCAACTGTTTTGTTTCGTTCGTCTTGGATGTCGGTCCTCGGATGTCTACTGGCAATCGAGTCGAGTCTGTATTTGAAATCATGATAACCACTTGTGCATGTCAGAGTATGATGAATTGAATCAAATTCTGGTTTATTTATTGAATTATTGAATAGATGATTATGTTGACTATTCCGGGGCATGCTAGATGGCCTGTCCACACTGGGAATCCGCCTTACAATCAGAGCGAGTATATGAAAGCAAGTAGAATACATATCATCCATGACCTTCGAACGCGAAAAACTAATCCAACCCAAGCAGTCTTCGCGGAATGTGGGAGTCCTATGTACAAACAATAGGAAGGAAAGAAAATATGAAAGAGTAAAAATACACTGATAAAGCAAGAAAGGAAAAAAAAAAAAAAAAGAGGCATCGCAAAGGCATACATTCATTTCATTTCCATCTCTTTTTCTTGTTCTTGTTCTTGGTAGTTCTGTTCCCTTGCCCTCACTCAAGCTCGGGGCTGCTATTAGAATTAGTTTCAATTCATGTCATAAACATCATTTCTTGGTTTCCCCCTCCATTTCTCGTTTGCACCTCTCAGCGTCACCCATTGCTTTCCCTCGGAAAACGAGGTCACCCCTTCATACTCGCCAAAAACGAATCCAAATTATATTCCTCCTGGTACTGTCTCTCATCCCACAACTCGCCCAAATCATCCAACCAACCCTTCTTCCCTTTCTCCTTGACCTCGCCGTCGATATCGACCATATCGACTTCGTTGCCTGCCGCGGTGGCGCTGTCTGCGGAGGGTTTCTCGGCATTTTCCGCTGTTTCGCCGAGGTTAAAGAGGTCGAGGAGTTGGTCTGTGTCCATAGAGCCCAGGCCGGCGTTTTGTTGGTTGACAACTGTCGAGGCGACGTCGATTTTGAAACGTTGCAGACTTTTTAACATGGTTAGCTAATTGCGATTCTAGTGGTTGGGGGTAATGAAAGGGGCCATACTTCAAAATCTTCTCCTCGAGCGTACCACGAGTGATCAACCGGTAGACATTAACGACCTTCTTTTGACCGATACGGTGAGCGCGGTCCATGGCCTGGATATCCTTCTGCGGATTCCAATCATGTTCCACGAAAATCACCGTATCAGCGCCCGTCAGGTTCAACCCCAGACCACCAACACTCGTCGTCAACAGTAACACATCGTAACTAGGATCCGAATTGAACTTGTTCACGATGTCCTGACGCTTCGTGGCCTCGACACTACCGTCCAGACGCAGGTATTGCACGGACGGCAGGAGTTTGCGGAAGACTTCGCTTTGCACGATGTCCAGCATTTCCTTCATCTGGCAGAAGACGAGGGCGCGATGGGGGCTGACATAGCTGGCGCCAGTGCTGAGTTCGCCTTCTGTGGGTGGGTTGATGCCAATGCCGCAGTCGGTAAGCAAATCGCGGAGGGCGGAGAGTTTGGGGGCGTGCGAGACGTCGCGGATTTGGGATTGTTTCTTGGTGAGGTATGTTTGGACTTCGTTGTATTGCTTGTGGCCTTCTTTGACGACTAGGGCGGGAGAGTTGCAAAGACGGCGCATGTACTGTAAGGCTTGGAAGATGTGTTCCTTGTCGGATTTTTCGGAGCTGCCGACCTTGTTCTGGAGTTCTTTCTGTTCTTTCTTGGTGAAGTCTTCGAAGAGTCTCTTTTGGAGCTCACTGGGGTCGCAGTAGTAGTTCTGAATGATCTTGGGAGGTAGATCGTTCAGGACTTCTTCCTTCAGACGACGGAGCAGGAACGGGAGAACTTGCTTGTGGAGAGCCTCGACTGCCAGCGCTCCCGCCTCTTGTTCCTTGGAGGACGATTTGCTAAACCGACTGGCAGAAATAGGCTTCGCGAACCGCTCCAAGAAAACCTTCTCCGTCCCCAGGAACCCAGGCATCAGGAAATCAAACAGCGACCACAATTCCAAGACATTGTTCTGAATCGGAGTTCCGGATAGAACCAAGCGGTGGTTGCTCGTAAGACGCTTCAACGCTAACGTGACCTTCGCCTTGGGGTTCTTGATCAAGTGACCCTCGTCCAGAACACAGTAGTTCCAGGTGATCGGGTTAAGCACGTCGTTGTCATTCCGGCAGATATCGTAGGAAGTTACAACAACGTCTGCCTTTGCGAGTTCGCCTTGCAGCCTCGAACGTTCCGCAGGAGGTCCAACATAGGCGACACAGTTAAGGAATGGAGCGTACTGCTTAACCTCCTGCTGCCAGTGTCCAGACAGCGATGGAGGGCAAATAATCAAGGAGGGCAACTTCCTAACGTCGTTTGCTTGCGTGCGTTCGAATTCCTCGGCTCTCATGTGGTGATCACTAGCGACAATACAAATGGTCTGCAGAGTCTTACCAAGACCCATATCGTCACACAGGATACCGTGGAGGTTGTACCGGTTGAGGAACGCCAGCCAGTTGACACCTTCTTGCTGGTAAGGTCTGAGTTCTGCCTTGATTGCGACAGGGACCTTGAATTCTTCCACCTTCCGGACATCGAGCATCTGTGCCATGAACTTTCTTTCCCGATCACGTCCCCTGAGCATCTCTTCAGAGAAACCTGGAGGATCGGGGATACCGGCTTCAAGGGGAACGAGCTTGACCAGTGTTGCGAACGATGTTGTGGCCAACAAGCGCACATCGTTGTCGGAATCACTCATTCTTCCGAGAACTGGGACGACGAGGAATATGACATAAGGCAGGATTTCATCTTCCATGACATGGATAAGGTGATAGATGCATTCTACCACACCTTGGCGGTGGTGTACATCAAACGCATTGTTAATAGACGGGAGAACCTTCTCAACCAACATCGTCATACCGTCGACATTCATGACACTGCATGCTGTAGCGAAGCACTTGGCAGCAGCATACCGGATAACCGACAACTCACATTGCAGCGCCTTGACGACGATAGGCAAAAGCTCAATAACCCACGGGTAAAGACCGGTATCGAACTTGGGCAGCAAAGCACGGAGAGTGGATAATCCATCGACAACCTCCTGACCAAGCTCGTTCTCCGGATCACGGATATTCTGCGGAAGTTCTCCAGATAGAGCATCCCTCAGCGGCCGTTCAATCAAAGATGCAAGGTTGGGGACCTTCTCCAGAAGTGCCGCACCAAAGTTGACAGTAAGTTGTTCCAATGCTTCCTTTGCACCTCTGCGCATGATCCTGGCTTCCCTGGCCTCTCTTTCGAACTTGGCTGCATCGGGGTGGTCGCGTCGGTCTTCTTCCTTGCGGAGGGATAGGATGGATTTCTCGAGGTGTGCATGGTGGTGGAATTCGGGGGTTTCGGAAGTGTCGACGCAGCAGTATTTGACCAAGTTTCCGATGACCTTGTCTACTGGTCCGCGCTTTGCGGCCATTGTATAATGCTCGACCAAGGATGCGACCGCGGTGGCGGAGCGCTGCTGTAACTCGGCATTCTCTTCTTTCTTCACGCTGTCCATCATGCCCTTGATAATATGACCAGGCTTCTTGGGGATATCGCGAAGTGCAACCAGCGCGCCCGCAGCCGCAGCTCGGATACGCAAGTCCCTCCGTTCTCTGATATCCCTCGCCTCGTTGATGGCGGATTCCGTGGTCGCACGAGTGTCATTCAAAACCTGCAGAGCCGTGATGCGCTGCGCAGGGGCCAGGCCCTTCTTCAGTCGCTCAAATTCGGGACCGATAACTCGCTCCGCATCAGCCAAAGAGAAAGCATTCGGACCGGCTTCAGTATCGCCTTGAACAATAACCGCCAGAGCAGGCAATTTCGATGATGGAACGTGAGCATGGTCTCTGAACGCACTGAGAAGCGAGTGACATTGAGCCCGCGCCACATGGAGGTAACAAGCAACATCACTGTACCACGCCGGGCGATCTCCCTCGACAATCGGACGCACATGCTCGCATATCGATTCGGTGTACTTGCTGCTCGGTCCCATGAATCGCGCATACTCTTCCACAACCATGGCCGCTGAGAGCTGCGAGGTAGAAGCGGAATGATCCAGACCTTCTATAACTGGATGCCACAGACTCGAGAGCCGAGAGTTGTCCCAGAAGAACAGCAGCTCACCAAGAGCCTTGGAAGCGTAGATCTTGGACCGCAGCATCGTATCCGCACCGACCAAGTCGATATCACCCTGCAGCATATGGCCATCGACATTGTGGGCTGAAGACGTCGGAGGTGGCGGGGGGATTTCTTTCTTTTCGAGTTTGCGTTTGCGCCCCTTGGCCTCGGAAGCTGCGTTGTTCGAGCTTGGAGACGATTTGGCAGGAGCGGCGGCACTCATCGGGTAGGGCAATCCGGAGGGTTTGATGAAAAGCGAGGCGTTCATAGGAATGGGGTATCGAGGAACACCAAATGGTCCCATGGTTAATGTGATAATGGGTTGGATGCTACTGAACAGCTCTGCCTCTGACTTGAAGCATCCACGGGTTTCAAGGGCCTTGAGCAGTTCCGACCAGACCTGGAGAGACTGCTTTAGAACGCCTTCGTTGCGCTCGACCAGCAAGTTCTGGAATACCAGGCGCAGTGCCTTGCCGTCTACCCAGTCGTTTGTGCCCTCGCCTTCCAGTTGCAAGAATGTCATGAGAGCTCGGAGAACAGCGGAACGGACGCTGGTAATCGTGTGGCGGAGGAAGGGATATAGACGAGGAACCAGTTTGCCAAAGGATGACTCTGGGTTGCCTGCTGCGTTCGCTTTCATGGCGTCAAGAACTTCACGGAATGTGCAGAGCTTCGCCAAGAGATCCATCACGGAACCTGTGCTAGCGCTGAGATCATCCTGCAAGTTTGAAAGGCAGTCCCAGACGATGTTCATCAACAGGCCCAACGAGCTCGTCCGGGACGTAACGAATTCCTCCGCCATTGGGACGAGGGTCGCTGCACTGACGGCACGCACATCGTCATCGTAATCACCCAGTCCTTTCATAACCGCTTGCAGAATGCCATCCATCAGGTTCGAGTCCTTGACGAGCAAGTCTTTGCGGACGGCAACCAAGTACCTCAGACCAATCATTCCACCGTGGCAGACTTCCCAGATGGGACGCTCGAGGCCCACGTCCGTCTGCATGATGATTCTGTACAAGCACTGGTAAACAGCGACGACGGATCGCGGAGGTAACTGGGACAAAAGCGCACCCAGCGTTTGACCTACTGTTTCCCGAATTGGAGCGACGACGTTGTCCGAAATGTAGTCACCAAAGCGGTCAAGCATGAGAACACAAAGAAGGCGACACGCCAAATCATCCAACCATTTCCGATTTAAGATGTCATTCTCGACTCGGCTTTTGCCCTGTAAACGTCCAGCACCGGATCCCTGGACCCGAACGACCTCTCTGAGACCCACAGCCGCACCATGACGGACCTCCCAATTCGGATCAAAGATATCCATCATGAGGAAATCGCACATATGCTCAAATGGCCATCCAACCGGGGTACCCTCCTCTGCCAGCTCCGGCTGCAATAGAGGCTTCTCCGGTGTTTCGACACCTTTGAATTCCGTGACGATCTTCGAGTCATCATCGTCGCCATTTCGATCTAGCGAGAAGTAGTCGGGTTTAGTGTCGCCATTCTTCTCCTCCCCGTTGCTTTCGGACTTGATTGGATGGGGTGTCGATACTGTCGGTGTAGGAGCGCTATCTGACGGCTTCCGGGACGACGAAATATCAACAACACGGACTTTGTTGGCTCCCAACTTGGCACTCTGCTTATTCTTCCGTTTGAGCTGGTTCAGTTGCCGTTTACTCAGACCGGCCTCTTCCCCGTTGGCAGGTTCACTGGGAGATGCGATCGCACTCTGCTGGCTGTTATCTCTGGGGAGGGTAGGAACATTTGTATCAATCTTGGGAGTCGGTGCTGGCTTGTTGACAAGATCATTGTCGTCAATCAGGTCCTCCTCGATATACTCGCCCGTGAGTCCCAAACGGGAGGTGAGTGTTTTCTTCTGATGCTGTAACCGTGTTGCCGGATCCATAGATGCCAACGAGTATTCATACTCCTTGCCCGCGCTGCCCAGTAACCGGTGGCCCCATCTGAGAATCGAGGTAAGATCCAAGCGATCTAACCGGAGCAACCCATCATCTGTGGATGACTGATCTTCTGACTTAATTTCAACCTCGTCCACATCCTCATCAGCCTTTTTGATCTCCTGGCCGTCATCTTGGTTAGGGTCGAAGACCTCGGCGTTGGAGACGATCAGGCCGATAGCCTTGGCTGAAGCTGTCCGGGTGTCCCATGACTTGGATCTGAGATACGGCAGAATGCGCCCAAGAAGGTTAAAGAGCTCATCTGGATGCTGTTTCTGCACATCTGCCAGTTGCTGAGCTGCTGTGTTGCGAATAACCGGCGTGCTGCCAGTCTCGAGTAATCTGAGATCATGTGATTAGTTGATTTTTATTGGCTGGCTGTCGCAGAGTGAGCGACGGGTACTCACGTGACGAGACGATCGAGTCTAAGCGGAACGGGTTAGCGCGACATGACGGCAAAACGGGATTGGACGGACGGAAAAGCCATACCTGGAAGTCATGGTCGTCACTGCGAGTCAAGCATAAAAACAAGTATATTACAAGGACAGAAGTAACGGGGTATCAATCAGAAAATAAAAAGACACGAAACGAACAAAGAAAAATAAGTGCCTCCCGATAATCAACGGGTCAGTCAGTCAGTCAGTCCGTAGGATTAAGTAAGAGACACTAAAGCAGTAGGAGGTAAGCGTATGTATGGTATGAAAGTATGTATACCGGGATGTTACACCCACGACGCAGCCATCGGAAACCGGGGGGGAAAGGAATAAAATATTTTTTATAAAAGAGAAAAAATATGAACCAAAACCCCCAGATAAGCAATGATAACACGAGAGTCAAATACCACCGTGAATTCACGCAGAGAGCGGGCAGGGATAAGGTAATAGGGAAACCGGCTAAGAGACGCGCGCGCAGGTCAACAACGACTTGCTCCGTTCGAGGTCACGCCGCCGGGTTTATATCATTGGGGCCTGCGTCGGCGCCATGTTTGGGCCCTGCGCGCTAGTCTGCTTGTGGTAAGGTGTGACCCACGCCCCGTAAAGGTTTTCCTGTAGCACGTGACCATCCCTGCCGCCGTGATCGACCAAATTATGCTCACTTGCTAAGATATACATACATAGTAGCTAATGAGAGACCTCTTTTATATACACTTCCTAGGGATCATCTTCACTGTGAGTAAAGAGAGAGAGCCATGAACATGTCAGGATACAAAACTGCCGGTCATTAGCACGGGCGCATATTTGAAGGTCGTTCTGCAGAAGATAGTCAAGTGTATTGCTGAAAACAATCAACGTACTCCGGTAGAATATGGGCAGATATGATAGTCTGCTCAAGCTCAGCCGCATGGAGCTCTCGTGTACGCTTTGAGTATGTTGTTGCCTTAGGTTCATAGATTTGTGCCTTAGGCGTAAGGCACCAGAAACGTCCCAATCAGGCCTCACGTATTTCTGATGCCGTCATGATGTTTGCAACACAACGACTTATGCAATATCTAACTATGCCACGGTGGCTTAGGAAAGAATATTCGAGCAATTGTAGCAGTCGTATCAACCTGCTTATCGTAGGTCATCACGGGCAATGTACCGTCATCACCCCAGATATATATCCAGTCCCTACAGAGTACTCCGTACAGCTCGAAAATTGAATAGTCCATTCTATACAGTTCCATAATCCATGGCATGGAGTAAAAAACAAAGACACGCAATCATAAAGAAACAAATCCACCGTATCCCGGGTATGCGCATCCTTCATGACGCCTTCGCCAACACATTTGCCGTCTGTTCCTCATTCCCTAACAATCCCAGACTGCGAATCTGTTCCGCCTTGGGCGCATTCTCGCGGGGGTGTGCGGCTTCAGCCTTGCGGTAGGCGGCCTGCATCTTCATCGTGCGGAGAGCCTGTTGGTATGATATCCGTCGTTAGAATCCATTCCGTGCATTGTCCAGTTCCCCGCGTTCTTCGGAACACCTAATGACCCGTTCATGGCTTTGTATCCATCCATTCACCTCTACCCATTTGGGCCAAATATCGGAGCGTACCTCTTTTCTGTGGTGCAGACATTCGTAGTAGTCCTCCAATGCGGGCATGCATTTCTTCTTGCCGGTCTCGCCCTCACCAGAATTGACAACGTAGCAACCAAGGACCTCCTGCCAAAAACCGTAGCAGCGGGAAGGACCTAGAGCATCATACTGTTAGTTCCCAGGATGCCTGTCGGGGAGGAACAGAAGCCGGGACGGCGGCACATCCGGCCATTAGGACAGGCTGAAAAAAGAAAATCGATCGCGGTTGAAACAGACAAAGGTCAACATACCGCCATTGAGACCGTAACCAGACGCCATTATGAATGAAACTGACGAGAAACACGGAGAGCTGTCAATAACAGAGGGGTCTTTCAGCGCGGGAAGCGTGAGAGAGGGAGTTGAGGTTGGATTGCGGACGGAGGTTCGGCTGTTGATTGGTCCGAGCATCCGCCGCTTGACGTCTCCGGCCACATCGCCCTCTACAAGCAATAACTCAAATGTCTACGATTTAGTTCAACATGGCCGTGCTCGCGGGCCTGTCTGGTGCTCACGCGATTCTTCTGGCCTCGCATCTCTGTGCCAGTGGCCAGGTCGCTGCCCTCCCGAGACTCCAGGCGCAGTTTCCCGGCTACCTTCCTTTGGAGCGTTGTCTACGCCTCCTTTTGACCTTCCTTCCCGAGAGTATCGAGCCTCATCATTATACACCTGTGCTCCAGGAGCTTGTTGATACCTCTTCGTCTTTGTCTGTATTGTCGGAGGACGATATTGATTTATCGTCCGTCAAGGATTTGTCAGAAGCAGCTGCGAGGAAGCGTGTACGGAAGCTCCGTTTACTGCCGTTGAAATATCGCGACGACGATGATAGTGACGATACCGACCCTTTAACCCAATTTCTCATCCACCGCGCCCATAAAATCGACGCCGAAACCTCTCTTCAACCCTTTATCCTCGAGCTCCTACTGCCTTTCTACGAGCGCTCGCTCGTCTTACGCACGTGGCTCATTTCCAGCTTGATACCCTTACTCCGCTTGAACTACGAATACTACCCCGACCAAGATGGATCTTTCACGCTGGATGTGATTGAGTCGATGGATGACCAGACGGCTGTCAACGTACTTCTTTCAATGACAGGATCCCACAGCGACAACATGGATTTAGTCAAGAACTTGCGCGGACTTATTGGTCCTTGGATTCACGGCAGCAATCGATCGAAACGACGGAGGCTTAACGAAGCAGCGGAGCATGAGTCTGTCACGATTATTCAAGAACCGTATCGACCGCGAACAGCTTCGCATGCTGCATGGGGACCGGTGAACGAATGGCTGTTGTCACGGAGTCTGGTAGACTTGGAGGGTGTTGTGGGTGCCTTTACCGACTGGAATGGGCCTCAGGATGTTGATCTTGGGGGTTATGGGGATGTAAATGAGCAATACCAGGGTGATGAACTGGCGGATTTGCAGGTTCGACATGGCCAGAGCGGTCTTGCCGTGGTTTATGCGAACTCTGATACCAGAAGGCCGGCCTTGGAAGGTTGCGTACAGATTGTCACGCGAATTGCCCAGCAGCTGGGTCTTGAAGGATCTATATCCGACTCATCACTTCCTACGGTTACCTATGATACGAATACGATCTCGTCGACGTCGAGAGCGTCGCTATTACAGAACGCCTTATTAGGGTATTCGAATCCCTTGACTCGCCCGTCTGCCACCTCGATATCTTTCCTTAGTGCCACCCTTTCTTCTCTTGAGATATTGAGCGAGTTGAGCCACCCTGTGACCTGTCGCGCAGCCGCAAACATGTGCCTCCATAACAGTGAGGACGCGCAGCTGTTGGATCTGCGCAGCGTCATAGCTTCTACCACAAGGAACACGAGATCAGGTCACGACTGGATGAAGACCCGCCAGCAATTACTCTGGCTTCACAACTGGCAGGTGGAAGAAGTGCAAACGGAGCGATCTTACCACGGTCTTTTCTGGAGAGTCCCGCGGGACGTTGTCGAGATGGAAATCTTGAAAGCGTTGCTGGAGGTCAAGGGTAAGCATGGCTTTACAACATTTGGAACGCTCAGTGCTAATTCCCGCAGAATACAAACTGGCTGTGAACATATACACAGATTTGGAAACACCACTGCAAGCCTCGCAGGTTGAAGCCGCTGTCAAGGACGCCATCACTACGGCTTACGACAATGCCAGCAATGGTAACAAAACACGAGGCGGAATGAAAAAGGCATACGATATCCTGCAAACTTTCCAGCCAAACTTCCCCGACTCTGTATCGTTCAAACATATCCAGGCCCTCATCTCAGCAACACATGCATTGTCATTCTACTCACTCACACTACAACACGGCGTTCCGTTTCAACCCGTCAGCATCCGCGTTCACCATGATCCCCTTTCTCTGATTGAAAAGGTACTCGATCAAAATCCTAAGGGGTATACGAATCTGGATGATCTTGTTTCTATTGGGCGGAACCTAGTTGCAGCAGGTTTTCCGCCCATACTACCTGACAGTGACTCGCACGAGCACACTCCGATTTCTGAAGAGGACGCGTCTGTCATTGCCGAGCGACGTGTCATTTCCCTAGCTATATCCTCTGCCCTCGCATCCGATGACCTTGGCACCGCATACTCCTACATTTTCACACGCCTTGCTACTCCAACCTCCTCATCCTCCACCTCCATCAAGGACGACATCTCCTGGCGTGCGGTCTATAATGCAGGCCGTTACCGCTCTCCCGCCACTTCATCACCCCCCAGCCTTCAAACCCAAATCACCCAGCTCTCCCAACGCATGGAGCTTCTTTCCCTTGCATTAGTCCTCGTCCCATACCCCGACCCCCTACCCGAAATCCTCGGTGCCTGGCGCCGCTGCGACGAGGAAATGAATGTCCTCCGTGCCCAAGAAAGCGAAGAAGAGGAAATCTGGGACACAAAGGGCGACACCGTCTCCATGGTTCCAGGCGGATTCGGTCCCAGCGACAGCGAACAAGACGCGCTCGAAACAAAACAGCAGCACGCCAGACGTGCCCGCGCCTACCAACAACAGCAACACCAAAGTCGCTCCCACGAAGAAGCGCCAATGGGACTCTTCGAAGTCGCCCGGGGCGCCGCCATGGCACTTCACAAGAACACGCTTCCTCTCCGTGGGATGGCGGCGGCTGGCTCGTCGACATCTCGTCCTGCGGGTTATGAATTTGAGAACGGCGATGATGACCATGAAGCAGACAGTGAAGGCCGGATGCGCAAGAGAGATGTTGTTAGTAATATGGTGACTGGGGGATTAGCTAGTGGGATTGGATGGGTTTTGGGTGCTCAGCCGGTTAATCGGTGATCTCCGCTTCCGTCTTCGTCTCATTTCATTTTTGTTCACTTGGTTAATGAGGATCATGATCTGCTAAGCGGGCGAATTGGATCTTACGTACAATGGTTATGGAGTGGCTTTTATGTGCTATGTATACATGCTGTATTTTATTGGTGAGGCTTAATAGGCAAGATTATGAATTAGATATTTTTCTCTATATGATGTGCCACCTTTTCTCAAATCTGATAGTTGCTTTTTATTATCGATCTGTAAACACCGGCCCTAATGCGGGAAGCGAACAAGACCGAAGGGTTTAACACATGTGGTCTGTCCAAGACAGCTAATATTTAGCATTCACTGGTATAATATTTCAAATTATTTTGCCGGTCTTATCTCTATCACCATTTCACCATTTCCAGAGGCCAACATTTCTGCTACTAATTACCCCAAGCCGCGGAACTCTCTCCTCCATCAGCATAATGGTGAATGACCCGAATATGCCAGATATCTCATTGAAAAAAAAAAAAAAAGTAAAATCGACTAGACGAGATCTTAAAGGCCATGTATGGTTCGAGCATACCGACCGTATGGTCTCTTTTCTTCATCTAAGGTCATGGTAAATTATCAGAGCCCCGAGGCACCGCTACCAGTGATGATATCAAGGCATCCAGGACCAAACTTCATGGCGAACGGCCTGTCGAATGGGGAGAGCGCAGACAAACTTCCCCACGCATTCTTACATACCTTGTATCTATCGCACAAGGTGAAAGGGAAGAGGAATTAGCAGTTCAAGCCATCTTGAAATAAGCATGGTTTTTTCTCGTTTTGATAGCGCATGGGATATGATTTCCGGCACTGCACAACGCCCATAGGCACTAATCCGTACTCCGGCGCATTCTACTGGCCTAAATCGTACTGACGCCTTGATCATCCAGAGCCAGAGCCGTGTTTTCGCTGGGATCTTGGATTCCCTTGATGGGGTCTTTCCGATCGACTAGAATTCCGAGGTGTGTTGCGCATGAATCCCAGGACCTAAGCACTATCGAATGAGCCGAGGAAACTTCAGACGGCTCGTTTCGTTGGCAAAACTCGTTTCTCGTCGAGAAATCAACGCAAATAAACCAAAAGAAGGGCACAAGGCAAGCTGGAAGTGAAATCGGATGTTAATTTAAAAACGCCTGCCTTATATGCTGCTAAATACCACAAATAAGACCATCAAAATGCGGTTAGATTGTTTGCATGTTCAATGGTCTACAGATACTGTTTATTGTCCAAGGACATGACCACTCATGGTTGTGTATGCCGTGGCTCCTTCGAATGAAGAGATGTCTTAAGATATCGTTCAAGCTATAGTACAACGGATTTCATACGTTGTGCACGTTTGAGGTGCGTTTGGGTGGAACTTGCGGTATGAAAGAAAGCAGATTCTTGATCGTAGTCTTACGAGGAGCTCGACTTCCTCACAAGGCACCCTCCGATGAATTTGGCGAAGGGGATATTTACATTTGGAAGAGTTGATATCGATAATTCGCCCGAACGAGTATTTCTCATGTTCTAAGAAGTCGATACAACTCTGATATCGATAGATAAATGCGGGTCTGCACTAGGAGAACATTTCGCCCATATCAAGATGTATGATGGTAATATGGAACGACCCCGGACACTTGTCCCAGCATGAAACAAGGAGCATGGAAATAGATATACAACCCTGAAAGACTGCCCGCTTGAAGCACGACGGCATCTCGCTTCACTAAGAATCGAATTCGAAAACTGTGCAGATAGTTATGAGCCAGTACACATATCCTCGCGAGAAGACTTCAAATCAGAAGTCCCAGAGACTTTTCCAACTATCAGCAGCTGATAGACCTGATACCGGGACACCGTGAAAGCAAGCGCAGGGAAAACACAATCAGTTTGTCTAATAAATCATTTTAATGCTTCCGTACCAAATCGGGGACGTTGACCTGAAAGACACAGAGCAATGTGCATGTGCTCTTTGCTTGCGGATACTGCCTGAGATGCGAGGATTGAGAGACACCTTTGCAGAAGGCCACCTATCAAGAGGCAGGTTACACCATTTGGCGCGAGACTGCGCGATGAAGATCTAACCCACCCATGGCACTCGAAGCTAACATCAATGTTATAATGTAGGATTGTATAGCGCAATGCCTCGCGTATTCTGGTTCGCGTGCTCCTTATCCAAAGAGATAACTGGCTGGCACCGGCAGATTTTCAAAGCCAACACCTGAACTCACTACTCGAGCATAGGAGTATTCGACTAGAATACATTGTTCGTTTTCCATTTCCACAAGCGCGGATTATCATGTCAGAGGGAGGGTCTACTTCTCTTTTGAGGAATCCGAAGATTCAGATTCGGCCTGGCAACGCAATAAGCTTGAGGCCGTATTCTGCCGGTTTACGATATAGGCTCCGTTAATATACCAACCAAGCCTGTATAGAACCATCCACGCAATGTAGTCTATTCGGAAGACATCCAGTCGAGAAGAGCAATGGATATTATGACGATAAGCTTTTCGCATTCCTACAACATGGGGCAGATCTTACCAAAAGTGTTGATTGTGGAAACAGGCTGGTAGGTTCAACCCATTCCCGGATCACTGACTGACTGGCCGGATGGTATGACTTGGTGACTTAAAGCTCATCTAAACGGCGAATTTTGTCAGTCTACCGGCATTGAGACAATTTTGTGCACTTTTTACTCAACCAAGTACAGGGACGAGATCAGACCCACATTCCACATGCATAATGTGTGAATTCCTCTACCTATGATGCCGTGCAGATTCCAATATCGATCAAAAAAACACTCGAGACATAACGCGCTTTTCTTCTTCGAGTCCAGAATGAGTGGGCAAAACTTCCCTGGAACATGGTTCTATAGAGATAATGACATGCACACGGCCGTTGGGAGCAACACTGGAACCGATAGGTCAAAAGGCTCAGTGCTGCGATTGAATTGATCATTGCAAAGAGGAGACATATTTGTCTGTTCGTAGTCCTACGAGCAATTAAAATCACCCACAGCAGCCGGTGAAGAGGCTAGTTAGACCAGAAATACTTCTCTTTAAATCGAGTAGGCAAAGACCAATGACCAACTGAGGTTTGACGGTCCTTAAGCGGGCTTTGGGAGAAAAGCCAATCAAGGAAGAACAATTTTCGAATGGAAGTATTGACAAAACCCTATATACGGCTTCGCAATTCGACAAAATTTGGTTAGAGAACAGTTGGTGTTTATTTTCTCCGAACCTCAAAGGGAGAACCGTCAACTTCCAGTCCTAAATCTGAGTATCTAGACATGATATGTCGGCGTCGCTCGCCCTCTCTCTAACACAACTTCACATTCAATGTTATGACAATCGCCAACTCATGTCCTAACTAATACGAAAATATGAAAACACTGAACGACATACGGTGTTCTAACTGGAGCTGGATAGAGCCATTTATGAGCTCCTTACGGACTATAGCCCCCACATCTCCTGGTGCATGTCACATTCGCCCGATAGAAACTGGGGTTGTCTCAATTCTGAAAGGGTTATCATGGCTCCTCGTAATAGGACTAATTCCTTTACAGATATGGTGCGTGCAACTTCCCTCCAGCTGATACACCCGGTGAACCGGGCACTGCAGCAAACCTGCCCCGCCTGGCATGCTCCTCGTCTGCGGCCTCGAAACCTCGGCGGATGCAGTCACTTTTGACGTCCAGTGGCCATTGATACAGATCAACGCCTTCTGGTCAAATTGGTCGCCTTGCTGGAGCTTAAGAACGCGCACACAATTCATCATGACGACCTCCGGCCTGCGGAGGTCGACGATAAATGAACACCATGAGCTGCCCTGTCGCAGCGACGGGATTGGACGATGCTCACGAACAACGCCGTTCGCCCTGTCTAAGCAATTAAGAAGTACTCTGCGTACTGCTTAAGCATAGGATTGTTCGACTGGGATGCCATGTTTCTGTTTGACTTTCACGAACGAACTTTATCGCATATACTTCAGCGAATCTGGGATGAATTTCCATCGCATGCTCTTCGCATTCGTTGCGCAGGCCATGGAGAGGTGCGTCAAGCTGGATCTTTGAGAGTCTCATCTGAAGATAACGATGTGTTGCGTATTATGCCATTTGAAAGATGGTTGCGATAGCTTTTTTTCTTTTTATGAAAGAGGGTTCGTGGACAAATAAGGACATGCACAGCCTTTTCTTCATCGAATCATGGAAATAGTTATCACTAACATTACCTTTAATTTTGTAGCTCTGAATATTCACTTGTATCAACAATTTGATACTTTCGAGAGACTGCATTGAAAAGGCGACCGACATTGAAATGGCCCATTCTGAATACTAAAACTGTGTACGTATCATTCTCTAACGGTGTTATGATCCCCCAAAATTCTCTGAACCGGGAGGATGATTCAATCTGGATCTCTGATTGATAGGGGGTGATTCCTATAAACAAATGACAACACCGGCTCGAAACTTGACGGAGGAGTATATATGTATGTATGCAAGTGAGATATAGAAGCAATAGATTCATATATATGTACCTGTCCTGCACCTCAACATATGACATGAGAAAAATGATATAATCAAATCAAAAGAAATCAACAACACCACGGAATGTACCAGTTCCAGAACCTTAATGTACCCAACAAAAAAAAAATCAGCAATAAATGCATCAGCTTGCAGCACTGCTGACCACTGATCGTTTCCTGCTTTTAAACCATGCCCTGAATATGAGGTCGCAGTGCAAGAGATATGTGTAAAAAGTCGCCCAATATAATCAAGGAAAGACGTGAAAGAGATGATAAATAATGGTCCTAGAACACCGTCCTCAAAGGAATGACAAGAAACAGACGCCGTTTGACAAAAAGAGTGTCGTCGTATCACGATTCATGCTGGGTTGACGACCGGGTCAACCATGGGGCCTGCCGTTTGTCGTAAGGTATAAACGTCAAAAGAGAGACCGTGACATATGCAGAGTATATTATAGGAAAGATCGAGATAAGAAATGAGTTTCATCGCTGGGATGAAGGGTAAATCGGGCGCGGGGTTGAAAAAGAAGTTATGCGGTAAAGCTGAGACGGGCAGAGTGACATGTCGAATCTCTACTCTTTCCAGTCCCACACTTGTTTCAGGAAGTTGGCCATGTTGACTTTCTTGCCTTTCATGTCGACCATCCAGGGATGTTCCAGCATCCGCCAAGGAGTGGCTCTGCGGGGAGGTTCTTTCTCAAGACTGAAACCGGTCAGACATCAGATACTTAACTAGGGAAACTGCACAATACATACCAGCACTCAATAAAGTACTTGAAACTATCTGACCAGCGGATACCGTTTTGCGGCTCATCCTTCAACTTGGGGATCGGTTGGCGGACGATATAGGTCAGGAGATCGATCAAACCGGCGCGAGGCTGCATCTCGGTGCCGTCGGCAGGGAAGGGGAAGCGATGTTGTGCGACTTCAAGCAAGGTTACACCGAGCGACCAAACGTCGGATGTGATGGTATATGATTGACCTGTGATTCGCTCCGGTGCCATATAGTACGAAGTTCCGATGAACGTGTTGGCATCACCCTTGGTTCCGAATTCACCGCTAACTCCAAAGTCGCACAGCTTCACTTGACCGTTTCGGCATAAGAGGATGTTGGATGGCTTGATATCTGCGCGGATTAGTCATGGCCAATATTGTCTCTGGGGACGAGAGGACCCACCTCGATGAATGATCTTCCTCCCATGAAGATATGTCAAACCATTCAAGACACCTTCGGCCACCTTGCCCAGCACCTTTTCACCAGTGCGACCACCCAACTTCCTGACCTCCTTGTAGATGCTGTCCAAGCTCCCACCTTCACAGAATTCCATAGAGATCGAGATAGTACCAGTCGACTTGTCCATGAATGCACCGTAATAGCGACAGATGTGATCCGAAGCGCAATGTTTGTTGAAATTGAGTTCTCGAACGATTTGCTTTTTGACGTCGGGGTTCGGGTCCGTAGTGATGATCTAATTTCTATTAGCATGCGCACGTAGAAACCAAGCGATCGTATTCAACCAACCTTCAATGCAAACACGGTCTTTCCCTCTCTGAGTTTGCATCTTGTTACTGCACCACCAGCACCTTCACCCAAACTCCCCAGTTCAACAATCTTCTTTTGTTCACTAGCAGCCAGCCACCCTTCGTCATCCAAATCATCAACATCAAGGGGCCTGCCCTTCTCCAGACTCAGTTTGTCCAAATCAGGAATGAGCCCGTTGACGCTGCTGTTGTCGCGCTCTGGTACCCCGTTTTCGCGATCAGAGTAAACGGAGCTTATGGCGGATGAAGGATCTGGCGTACCGCCAGGCGGTTGACGGAGTCCCATGGCGAATGAAAGGGTTGAATAATTCGACGACGAAGCGGAGGCGGGGCCGCTGGCTTTCCCGTCGAGATAAGTATAATTGCTGGAATGATTGTTCGCATCGCTCACGTTGGTGGTCACGAGGGGCGGCGGCGCAGGTCTCCCGTTGACCATGCGAGGTATTTCTTGTGGTACTTCAGAGCTGCTGCCCATTGGGGTTGCGAGTCGCAGTTGCGGAGGCGCCGGGCGGTTTGCGGGACGAGGTTGGATTTGCGGCGGGGCCGCTTGGCTGGCAGGGACAGGATTGCCATTAACGAGAGGACGAGTGTTGGGAGATGGTGGAATTCCCAGCGTCAATTTGGGCTTCGGGGCATTGCTGTTGTTGCGATTTCTTCCTGGTACGGGCGGTCGGAGGAGGGGGACAGGTGCGGCGGCGGTTGAGGAAGACATATTATTATTATCAACGAGGTTGTTCTGCCTGTCACCAGGCAAAAACAACTCGTTGGGATCAGCGGCAGTAGCCAGATCGGCGGTGTTGTTGGAGGACACTTTGGCGATGGTCTTTTGGGATAACGACTGAATAAGAGAGGGGGGGGGGGAAAGAGTGAGAGAGTGTGAGGAGATCTGTAGCCGTGGGGTCAGGCTGAAACACGCGGCAACTGTTGAGATGTCAGCATCGCATTGTCGAGCCAGAACCCTCGCTAAATAAAAACGCACCTTTAGAAATGAATACAAACGAAGGCACCAAACGAGAGGAATCTCGAAAGCCGAGTTGAATGAGAAGAAAAGGGAAAAAAAAAAAAGTTGGTTGTTGACGGCGGATGGCGTGTTCAATGGTCACGGGGTGGATCCGCGGCGGTTTGCAGGCGCCTAAAAACTGGCAGGCATCACATTTACTGACGAATTTACAGATGAAAGAGCACAAGTATCTGAATATATACAAGTAGTTATAGACAGTTGGCAATTCATCAGAATGCGATCATATTCTATCTTCAGATACAGATTTGACATGTTCAGCACAGCTTTGACCCACTGTTAGCAAAAATAGTGACAGTTTGGACGGTTGAGGCTGTGAAGCGCCACAATCGCACCCGGAGTGATGGATATATGTAGAGTACGGGACATTGTAATGATTGCATATGCTAAAGAAAGAAACAGACCAAGACATGGACTCAGAACATTAGAATTGACATTAGTGTTATGCAGGGAAAGATCTTGAGCATGTCTTAGCATACCTTAGGAGGTACGGATTCCCCGATATGGTTCAACGGGGATATACGGAGTCGAGGATGCATGGTTGCTCTACATGGGTAGTTAGTCCGTACTCTACATACCCTGTAGTCTACTCTGCTCTGTGCTCTGTACAGCATGCAAACTCTATGCTGCTTATCCTGTACATCTACCGATCACGGTTCTTTATGCTGGATATGCATCTACAGGATCCTCTGCTTCTCGTGTACAGTTCCCCTGTTGATCGGTGGACCAAGGGTCTTCAGTCTCTCAGAGGCGAATATTTCTCCGTATTCTGTACGCATCTGGCTGACAGTCATTCTGAAAGGTTGAAGACAAAGTTGGCAGAATTCAGCCTAGCGGCATAAGTCGGCATGCTCCGTTCTCTGGAGTCCTCCGAAGCTCCTATCCCCATACAAGGTGTAGAGCTCCGAAAAGGAGAGAGGTTAAGAATAGCATCGAAGACCGAGACCCTGACGGTATTTATAGTACCCCGTACGAGAATCGATACTTCCATGTCAAGTCAATAAAAAAGCCCCATAGAATATAATGTTTAATAGTCGAACAGTCGATAATCAGACATGATAGTCTGGACCAGCTCTACATAGTACTGTGTACTCCCGAGTACTCCTGAATATTGACTTGAACTCTGTACTAGTACATAATACTCTGATGGGCTCCCGTAGGTATGCCGAAATGGCACGAGCCCACAGATCATCCCTCAGTGAGACTAAAGGATACTAGCCACAGTGGCTCGGACCCTGCGGAGGAATTCCCTCGGAAAGTTGGACGTTCACAGTAGTCTCAGCGACGCAAAATTGCCGTGGTTCCTCCGGGGTGTCGGATAGCATGTGGTTGTATTATACTTGGTACGAACTGACAGCAATGCTGTATTCCGTAGTAACTTGGCAGTATTAGGACTTGACAAGCACTACAGAGTACAGCAGTCCGAATTAGAACTCTTTACACTAGAGTATTCAATGTATCTGTTCAATACATAAGGTTTGATAAAGAGATAACATTGGTATGTTCAGGGCTCTGTTTGGCCGGTTAAACCGCATTGAATCATCCTGAATAATTAATCAAAGAAGCCGAAAAAAAAAAAAGAAACGAGGCTAAAGTTGGTATCACGCCAATGTTACAAGTGGGTATAGACCCACATCCCATTACTTTATTGGCTGTTATGAACCCACCGTAGCATTCTAAAAGGCTTGAGTGGCCCAGCGCTTCAGGAACAGCCCCACTGCCAAGAAACCTTTCAGATGCTTAATGTCTCTGATTGGTGGGGGTAGTGTGGAGATCAGGAACTGAAACAAACAACGGTGTGGCTTGGCCAGGGGTACAAGTATAGAAGTAATCTGGGATAAGTGCATAGTACTTATAGTAAGTACAGAGGACATAGTAAGTGCATTACGAGTGTACAGTACTATGTATATAGACAAATGCCTACTCTGTAGTACTTGTACAGAGTACAATACCTACGCGTACAGTACGAGACTCAGGGGTTCAAGGAGACCTCGATTGGCTAGACGCCGGAAAGTTGTCAGCCCGGATTCCTAAAACAGTAAACGAATGACGGGATCAACCCACACTATGAATATAGTGTATTGTATTACATTCGCCACAGACCATTGACTGTCTCACCGTATTACCGACTACACCCGCTCCACTTCTCCTTTTTTTGAGGATATTTTTGTCGACTGCCGATCCTCAGGGCTAATCTCCCATCCCATACAAAGAGGCCCCCGGATCCCGTTCCTCATCGTTTCTTTTTGTTCTCTCCCAAGCTCATAAACCAAAGTCTTTCTCTCTCCGTTCTCTCTTCGTTCGGCTTCGGTCAGTCACTCTTTTATATCAATCCTTTGATATCCCAACTATCTTCCACTCTCTTTACATTCTATTTTTAAAAAACCACAAAACCAAACCACAATCAAAATGCGTTTCACTGCTGCTTCCGTTGCTCTCTTCGCCGGCATTGCCGCTGCTCTCCCCAACGGTGACCTCGAGACCGTCTACTCGACCGAGGATGTGACCATCACCTCGTGCGCTCCTACCGTCACCGACTGCCCCAGCCGTCAGACCTCCACTCCCCAGGCTGTTGAGGCTGTCACCTCTTCCGTCCCCGCGGTGGCCACTCCCTCTGCTCCTGCTTCCAGCAGCAGCCCCGTCGCTCCCGTCGAGGCTCCCTCCAGCAGCAGCCCCGCCCCGGCTCCTTCCAGCCCTGCTGCCGGATCCTCCAGCCCCGTTGTGCCTGTCCAGGTCCCCACCAGCAGCGCCTCGGTTATCCCTGTGACCACCTGCATCCCCACCGTCACCTACTCGACTGTCCAGGTGCCCGTCACCCCCGCTGGCCCCGCCGGTAACCGTCCCTCTGGTGCTGCCGCCAAGGGTACCAGCTCGGTTCCCGTGATCCCCGCTCCCTCTGGCCAGGGTGCTGCCGGCAACCCTAGGTAAGCTTTATATTCCCTTTTACTACTCCTTTTGAGATCTATATTGAATGTATGCTAACGGAAACAGCGGCTCTGCCTCCGCCTCTACCTCTGCTCCCTCTTCCCTCTTCACCGGTGCCGCCAGCTCCGTTAGCAACTCTTTCGGTTTCGCTGGTGCCGCCGCCGCCATGGCCTTCTTCCTGGCTTAAATTATTCCCTTCTTGTGTATAATGTAGCCCCGGTCGCTCTGGCTGCCTGGGTGGGTTCAACTTGATCCCCGGTGGACTGGTGTGAATGGTTGAAGCGTCGTGGGGTTTGTCATTTAGTTTTTGTGGTTTTCGGGAGAGTTAATCATTATATCCCTTTTTTTTTTTTACTTTCTTCTATACCTTTTTTGTTATTCTTGGGCTTCCTGGATCGCTTCGGAGTTTATATTAATGTGAAGCGCTTGGTGGCTGAGTACGATTTAATGTAACTCATGAAAGCTTTCACATCTGGTGCAAATTCTCGAAGTAATCCAGTTTTCTATTTCCTTTGTGATGTTCCCGTGTTTTAGTATATTATCTTTAGTTTATGCATTGTAATTATTCACGACTCATGTGCGACCATCCTGTAGGACAGGCAAGTAAGCCTGTTCGGTCCGTAGGGAACGCCTCGTCTCCGCCGCTGGGCTGACCAGCGAAACACCGTGGAGCAGAATCCTTTCCACGGGGCAGAAAGAACCCATATATGTATTTATATTGTTCACACCGTACATTTGGCCCCCCGTGATTCAGCCCTATCTCATGGTCCCGATACTATGGCTGATCTTAGTATACCTTAGCGAATACGATCTCGTGGCTTGGGCGATGACATGATATCGAGTGGCAGTGTCAGGGATTCTTGCCCGAATCTTCAACAAAAGTTTCCCCATGATTCTTTGTTTGATCGTCATTTGTTGGTTAGGCGCATTTACTTTATCTTAGAATAATTTTCTTGCAGTAGTATTCGTCAAAGGTTAGAGCCTCACAAAGATGTAAGGTGTGACTTTCTTAACCAAGGCGGGCAGCTCAACAGTCCACTCACTACACTTCAGGCCCGACAAAAGGATGAAAGGATCATGGCACCGCCTTCAATACGGTGTCGTGTCGGTCTTTAATTATTTTTATCCTTCTTTCTGGAATACGGGGTCGCTTACCATACTTCACGCGGTTCACTCATCATTGTCCCTATATATATGACACCCGGCAATTGCGCAGGATCGGTCTCACGGTTCGCGAGCATATATATTCCAATTACTCGTTATCACAAAGATACATGCCATGGATCTTTCCTCGCTTGAAGGCCCTCCGTTACCTGATTCCAGTTTCAATGTCCGTACTTCCGTCCGGGCTTCCCGTGGCACGGAGATTCCTCGGATACACCTCGATTCTACCCCATCGGCATCATGGGCGCAAACACCGTGCCAGAGCTCGTTCGATTATGACGATTACCCCCCTAGACCGGCATCTTCTGGATCTACCGCGTTGCGCAGATACTGTCGAAATCAAGATCAGAATGCGGAGATATACGAAATCAGACGGAGGAGTTATAACGATGAGTCCTCAGGGCTCCTGCATCCGCCCTCGTCGAGCGGATACCGCGTCTCAGAGTTGGATTTGGCAAACCACCCACGACCGCAACGCAGAAACACCCTCGTCTGGTGTGAGGCCCAAAATACATGGCTTGCTCTCGAGCGCCATGCGCCGGGGAACACAGCACCCGCGCTTTCAATTCCGCAGCCCCAGCCTGCAGAACCATACCATACAGCTTCACGGGAGTTAGGACAGAGCCACAACCAAAGTCGTGACCAATACGTGGACGGTGATGAGCTGCCACCCCCGTACGAGGACCATTACTATGATCGTATTCTTGCGGCGCAGCCGATGTCGTCGTCACACGGTCAATGCCCATATCAGAACCGTCGTCCTGGACAAATGTCGAGATGGGGTGCTATTGCGAGACGGTTGAATCGGTCGCCTGGTCCTTAGGCTTGTTATTATTTTGGGTTTTCTTTTGGCTTGTATAGGATATGCATGAAATGGCGTTTGTTCGGTTTGGTTGCATTGCATTGCATTTGCATTGGTGGTCTTTTGTTTTAGCCTTTGTATTGATTCTGTACTATATTCCATTGAAACTCTAGTTGAGATACCTCTTTGCAACGTTCATGTTTGTTCATGTTGTTCTACCACTCTTTCCATCATCACCTCACTACTTCACACAACCCCATCGGCAAGCCTTACTTATACCCATTTAAAACCAGAACCAAGCACCTGCATTGAGAATAATAAACAACCATGCCCCTCTCCTTCTTCCTATTACTCCTCTCATTCCTCCTATCCCTCTATTTCTCTTCCTCTCCCACTTACTCCTTCCTCTACACCATGCTCGTTGGATACAGGACGATATATGCCTCCATAAGCGATTGATCCTTATCTGGATCCTGGCTCTTTATTCGAGCTTCAGGTGCGCCTAGCCACCTACCTACAAATGAATGAATAAAATGGAATGGACTGAATTCTGATTAGAATATATGATCAATCATCAAACCACGCATTGCAACGCAATCTAACCAACATGAGCACGGAAGAAAATATCGCTAGGTTCCAATACACGACCGAGAAGAGTATTCGCGCTTGGTATACTTGTGGCGATAATCCAGTACCATTCTTCCCAAGGACCCTATGAAAGGAAGAGAAGAGAAGAGGCTAATAAGACGCAGGAACCCTCAACCCTAACCTTCGACCGGTCGTGGCCACACATCTCTCCCAAAATGCGCGATACTTACATTGAGAGAGCACGGTATTTAGGTAGCTTGGCGGATCATGGGATACCGATATATGGACCGCAGTATGAGAATCTCTTCGTGGAGGTCCATACAGGGTATTATCCGGCGACAGGAAAGGCGGATGGGGTTGGAGTGCAGTGTGAGGAGACTATGTCGTGTATGCTCCTTTCTCATTTACAAAGCCTCCGGGTTGGGATAGCGAGTTGATGGTAGGTTGATAAGGCCAGTAACTGTATTCGACACCTTGCTGGTTGGATGTATCTGTCGAAGAGTGAACGTGGACGCTGACTCTGAGTTCGAGGTGCGGATACGGGGTAATGGCAGCGGTAGCAGTGATTATGATCTGGATACTCAGCCCGAACACGCAACTACAATGGGGAGGTATACTGAACCCGCAACTACAGAGAAGATTCTGTCTTGTCTTCGCAACGGTGGCTCCCGGAACTCGCCAAGATCAAAAAGCGTGATAAACTGCCGAAAGTCATGGTCGGGATAGAGGGTAGTACTGCTGCTGGCAAATCGTCGCTGATCAACGCGCTCGTCGATGAGGAGAATCTACTTACGGCGAACTGCATGCGCGCCTCTACTGCTGTCGCGACGTAGATAGCGTAACTACAACTCGGAGGCTAAGTACCGCGCCGAAGTGGATTTTGTCTCGCGTGCGGACTGGGAGAAAGAGCTTGATGCTTTGGTATTGGATATGGATATTCGTGATAGTGGTGGTGGTGCCAGTGATGAAGATGGGGCTCCTAGGAACCCGGACGCAGCTGTTGTGCTGGATAAGATCCGCGCTGTGTATCCGATGCTAAGTGCCGAGGAGATCATGAGCATTGATGTTTAGGGGCTTCTGAGCAAGGGTACTATTTGTGAGGTTCTTGGTGAAACAGTCATTGTTGAAGGGGATTATCCCAAAGCGTTTTCGAGAAAGCTTACTGTGTACATGTGTACATTGACAGCAAGGGCAAGAAATGTCCCGCCGCTACCACTGATACCAACGATAAAGGCAAAGCGCCTATGCGTGTGGTCTCCGATCACGCAACAGCCAGCTACTGGCCGCTCGTCTGCGTCGTCCGCGTCTACACTAAAGCTCCCGCTCTATCTACCGGTGCGACTCTGGTCGGTCTCCTCAGTATCTATGACTCCAATCATTCCTGCGTCGCCATTGCAGAGGATTACATAAAGAGATGCAACGCGCACTGGACCGTCGCGCCTATCAACCGCGCAGTCAACGACAAAGTCGCACAGGATCTGCTGGGCAAGAATATGCGATTCCGGCTGCATATGGATGGTGCGGTGGGTGATTTGACTTTCATTTGCACTAAGACAGATGATGTTGCCGTGGGGGAGGACCAACAGATGAGACATGAGGTTTTGGACGAGGAGATTGGGGGTTTAAGGAGAAGTTGAGGGTTCTTGATGAGAAGATAACGGATAAGGGCTTAGAGGCGGCTCATGCTAAGGGAATGACGGTGACGGTGAAAATGACGCTACTGTGCAGGGTTCACCTGGCAAGCGGAAGAGAGACGGCACTGGCTCCGTTCATGAACAGCCTCCTGATGATATGGGGGTATTGAATGACGATATTGGCAGCATCCGCACCCTTCAAAACCGCCGCAAAGAACTATCTCGGCATAGACAATCGCTATCCACCGGACTCCACGCCAAAAAAAAAAAAAAAAAAAAGAACCAGAAGAAAAACCTCAATACCATGATCGCCGATCTCAAGACCAGTCTCCTCCACGAGTGCATCCAAGCGTGCAATGCGTACTCCAAAAAAGAACCCAAACGCGACTACGTCAATAAAATCGTCAGCTTCGAAAGCGAAGGCCAGCGTCTAGACGCAGATGGCTCAGTCCACTATCGCACCCTCGAGCAAGACCTTCCCGGTCTTCTGCGTCTCGACGCGCGGCGCGTACTAGAAGCTCCAGGGCCGGCTGCATCGCGAAGCGGCCGTGGCTGGATTCAAAGCTTTAGAGGAGAGGGAAGTTCCGCAGTTGCAGGCTCATTGTGCTGGGGTGACAGAGCAGGTAAGGAAGGTGTCTGCGTTGAGATTCTTGGCTTATTTGCGACGGGGGCTGAATTTAATTGGGTTGTGGGCATCGGTGGAAGGGTGGATGCGAATGGTTTCAGAGGGGGAAAGCTTGAGATTGAGACTGACTGATGCAGGGGATTTGTGATATCGTGACCTTGAACGTTATCCGCAATCTTGGTAAGTGACGACGAGTACATGGCTAGAATGCAGTGACTGACTGTTCAGACGATGTTTCTATTCAAGTAAGCGCGGAGTGTTATGAGACAGTCGAGGACTGGGACGACCTTCACTACAACACGTACCAAGCCATTTGTCGAAGGGGAGGCGCGTTTCGACCATACTTTAGTGCGCTGACCTGATTCAAGACTTCAGAGCTAACCTGCCGCAGAACTCGAACCAGGACTTGTAAGTGATGTTTGCATTTGATGTTGTCCAGACGATTCTGACAGTATAGGCCCAGCCATGTCATCAAGCTCTTGAAGCACGATTGGAAGAAGTGAGTCCCATTATGAGTGACTGTTGTCAACCGCAGCTAACCTGTACAGTGCTTTTGAGGTTGAGATGTCCCTGGAAGTCGACTGGTTCAGCCAGTTAATGAAACAGCCTTTGCAAGCGTTTCATACCCGGGCGATCTCAGCGGCTGGGAATGCGCTCATGGACAACGTCAAGAACAAGCTCCAGGATAACTGGACAAAGCAGTACGAGACAATGGAGAGGGATGGGATGTGTACAGTCGAATGGGCGAGACGCAAGCAACGCGGAATCAACCGAGAATTTGCCGATGGCGTGGAAGAATACTTGCATCCTACGTACCTAAAATGCGCCTATGAATATGGTAATATTATTATCCCCTTATACGGTTAAAGTTAAAGTATCGAAAACTAACGGGCAAAACCAGGCTCCGGCATGTTCCACCGGATGCGAGAACACATCCGTATCCAAAGCACCGGAATCGGGGTCTTCCAGCACAGCACCGACCGAGTTAAATCCGAATTCATCAAGCTGCTGGACAAGATCGAGCACGGTCTGATCTTCATCACCACGCGATTATACCACTTGCATCATCACCCCGCTGGTTCAGCAGTTCGCGGCTCCGTGTCAGAGTCAGGCCCGGCTCAAGCGGGAGGCGGCTGATGTGGTCCGGGGAGCTGAGATGGAGCTTGAGCTTGGTGGACTGTTGAATGATATTGCTACTTGCACTGCTACTGCTGCTACTAGTCATGGGAGTGGTCCGTGGGAGGGGGATAGACATGACGATGGACAACGCGAGGGACGCGCGCTGGAGAGTATTGAAGAGGAAGACGAGAACGAATAATAGGGGTACAGATGTGATTGATGGTTTGATTGCTGTTAACTTTTGTTGGGAGCAAACATCGGTACAGATGTCCTTTCGGAACCCCGTACTCTGGTACAGACTCGGATAGCTACACATCTACGGACGTACTATGTACATATACCTTGTAAACTGCGCTCTAAATATCAAATATTGCAGTAGAATAATTATCCCAATAGTTTTCTTTGTAAAATACCAAAAAACCAGTACTTACACGGCCCGACAATCCCACTGAGACTGCGCTAAACACAGACCAGCAGCTCGTCCAGCCTCCATGATTTTTTTTCCTTCTGCTCTCTTTCCTTCACCTTCTTCGTCACTCGTGATTTCTTATTGATTCTTAATTCTGGCCTGTCAGAATAGATCGACGGGCCAGCGAATAGTTCAGATTGATATTTCCTGTTATATATCAACTGTCTTCCGGGTTTATATGAGCGGTCTGGTTTTTCAACTCTTCCACTGCCACCGTCACGATACAACCACCCAATATACACCAAATTGCACCGAATTTGACACTGGATCATGGATTAATGTGTTTTGACTGCTCACACCGTCTCTTTTGAGCTCTTTTGCTATACAACGTGCTATAGACTGCGTATATCTCACTGTATACCGACTCCGGCCATCCGCACAATTCCACCGCCTTCGTCCCGATTCGATCGAAAAAAAGAAGAAAAAAAAGTTTCCAATGGTTCTCCCTCACTTCTTCTCACGAGACAAATTCAAGGCCAAAGACAAGGGAAAAGACGAGAAGAAGAGCAAGAGCAAACCTCCCAAGCATACTGTTATCCCTCCGGTGAATCCTATTAAACAACCTTCCTCTCCTCCTCCGCCGGTGAATCATATTCAACGTAAACCTCACCCTCAGCAACAGCCTACACCACAGGCTTCAGCGCCTCCTCAATCACAACCACAACCTCAGTCTCACCCGCAATCTCGTCCTCCTCCATACTCTCCTCCGCCACCACCTCCGAAGTCCTTTGATCGAGCGACCAGTCTTCGTACCTCGTCGCCTCGCCACCCTCCGTCTTCTAACTCTGGTACGACTGCGACTGCGCCTGCGGAACCTGAAATACCTCCGCCGCCGCCGCTCCATCGTCTTCCTCCCAGGCACAAGACCGTCTCTCATCACGCTCACTCGCGTTCTCACAACTCCGCCTCCTCAGTCTCTCCTTCGTCCGCTACTCCCTCGCCGGCGTCTTCCCCTCCTACGTCGACATCGGCTACCTCTTCCCCCCGCCATAGGTCGTCTCCCACTAAACCTACCGCCGCCTCTCGCTCTCAATCTCTACACGCGCATAGTCGCTCTTCCTCATATCCGCCCAAGAAAGCACCTCCTCCTTCCTTTTCGTCCTCGAGGTTCAGCTTTTCGCCTCGTTCCTCGGCTTCCAATCGCCACTCCCGACACCAGGATACTCATCCGTTGAACCTTCCACCTGACGAGCTCCGTCGTCTGTCGGCTATGGCTGCTGCCCGCGACGAATCTGTAAACGCAATGGACATCGACAACAAGAACGGGGTCAATGGCTCCGCGGGGAAGAGCCCTACTCCCCCGCCGCACCGCTCTGGTGGTGAGGCGGAGTCGTTCAAGTTGGCCGGAAACAAGTTCTTCAAGGAGAAGAACTACAGCCGAGCTATCGAGGAATTCACAAAAGGTGTGTATAGTCTTGTTCTCTGAAATTGGTGTGTCGTGCTGACTTCTTAGCCCTTGAAATCGAAAACAACTCGCCCGTCTTCCTTTCGAACCGTGCTGCTGCTTACATGGCGGCAAACCGTTTCCTCGAGGCCCTGGAAGATGCTGAGCGGGCCAAGCAGTTAGATCCGGCAAACACTAAGGTCATGTACCGTATGGCTCGTATCTTGACCAGCTTGGGTCGTCCCGCTGAGGCTCTGAGTGTCCTTTCGCAAATCCAGCCCCCTGCTTCGGCTGCCGATCGTGCGCCCGCAGAGAAGATGCAGCGTTTCATCAGCCAGGCCGAAGAGATCCTCACTCAGGACCGCGGGGTATCGATGATGGTTTTCTGTCTTGACCAAGCCCGCCAGATGCTTGGTGCTGGTGTCAAGGAGCCTCGGAAGTGGACTTTGCTCACCGCGGAGGCACAGCTGAAGATGGCCAACGACAACGCATATGGCAAGGCACAGGATATTGCCATCAACATGCTACGGGAGAACAACCAGGACCCCGATGCGTTGCTCATCCGCGCCCGGGCCTTCTACGGCATGGGTGACACTGACCAGGCTCTCAAGTACCTCAAGATCTGCCTGGGCTTGGATCCCGACATGAAGAAGGCTATGGTCATGCTGCGTATGGTGCAGAAGCTGACCCGGACCAAGGAAGAAGGAAACGCCGCTTTCAAGGCCAAGGACTACCGCAAGGCCATTGACCTCTGGTCGCAGGCCCTGTCCGTTGACTCGAAGAACAAGGACGTGAACTCCAAAATTTTGCAGAACCGTGCCCAGGCATACATCAACCTCAAGGAGTACGACAGCGCCGTCAATGACTGCAACGAAGCCCTGCAGCTCGACCCCGGGTATACCAAGGCCCAGAAGATGCGTGCCAAGGCTTACGGTGCCTCTGGTAACTGGGAGAAGGCTCTCCAGGACTACAAGGCCGTTGCTGAAGTCAACCCCGGCGAGAAGGGTATCCAAGAGGAGATCCGTCGTGCCGAGCTCGAGCTCAAGAAGGCCCAGCGCAAGGACTACTATAAAATCCTTGGTATTGAGAAGGATGCCTCGGAACAGGACATCAAGAAGGCCTACCGTAAGCTGGCTGTCAAGTACCACCCTGACAAGAACCGTGACGGTGAGGCCGGTGATGAGAAGTTCAAGGAGATTGGTGAAGCCTATGAGACCCTGAGCGATCCTCAGTATGTGATCTTACCATTCCTTATGGTTCAACTTGCTAACACTTGTCTACAGAAAACGTGCCTCCTACGACAACGGTGACGATCTCGTCGACCCTGCTGACATGTTCAGTGGTGGCATGGGTGGTATGGGCGGTATGGGAGGTATGGGCGGAATGGGCGGTATGGGAGGCATGGGTGGTATGGGCGGTACCCATATCAACATCGACCCCAACATCCTGTTCAACATGATGAACGGTGGTGGTGGGGGTGGATTCGCCGGCGGCGGTTTCGGCGGTGGCCAGCCTCGTGGTGGTTTCGGTGGCTTCCCATTCTAAGCCCAACGGTCAGACAGTACGATTGCGTGACCGTCTTCCCACCAACGACCAAAAAAGACATAAGAAAGATAAAAAGAAAAGGACACGACAGATATGGGTATGAAATTGTCTGTTTATCCTTTGGTTTATTCGACTTTGTGTGTTTCTCTCTATGATTCTGTGATTGTGATTGATTGGATGATGGTGCCATATCCTGCGATGATTCCCCCCGGGTGTGCATTGCATGTTTTGCGACTGCTTTGCGGCTGATGTTTATAGACTGGGCGTTTTCTTTTCTTTTCCTTTCCTCTTTTTCCCCCTTAAATTCTTTATTCCATACATCTATTTTTCCCTCTTTTCCTTTTCGTTCTTCTTCCCCGAGCAGTATAAGCGGGATGTGTTACTTTTTCTTCCCTTCCATTTTCTTCTTGTGTTCCCTTTCGCGTCATTGCCATTGCATGGGAAAAGAGATTATCGAAACAAGGAAAAGAGGGTTCCGTTTGCTTTTCCCCTTTGCTTACATTACCTATTTGGATTATGATAAAGACATTTCTACGGCGTTTTATATACTCATTGAACGGGATGATATTGATATTCATGACTGATTATGTCGCTGTCTGCTATTCTCAGGGCATAAACCGTTGATTACTATCTTAGATCTTTGTGTTTAATATTGAGTAGAACGATGCAATGCGCTGATTTGCTTGTCATATTTACTCCTTGGCCGTTCAGTTCTTGTAGTCCATCTGTGGTTACTATAGTCTCCCCATTCGGCTAATTCTCTGCATGCATGCAGGCAGCAGTCGCATGATGATCCTCTTTCATCATTTATCATTGATCTCAATATTGAAGACAACCTGTAAACCCCACTAGCACGCAGTGAAATTAGTGGTAAACGCTCTACTCGAAGTTCAGAACAAGAAGCCTCTAAACCCCTACGGACGGACCGCTGGGATCAAGCACCGTCCGTCATCTTGAGAATCGACGCACCGATGAAAGTAGGACATGGCCATAACTTCGAAGTCATGATCGTCCGAGTCCTGAATGCTATGGAATTGGGGAGTAGACAGGCACATTGCAATGCTGGGCAATTTTGCATAGATCATTGAGGTCCATGGTGAATTACTATTTTGTACCTGCTAGCATCTATTGTGCCTGAAGTGGAAATACGTTCTGTAGCTAACGAACCTCCGTGATTGAGCTGTCTCTGCTCTGCTATGATAGTTCCCTAAGGGATGTGCAAAGGTTTTTGAAGCCAACGGAGCCCGAATCGACTGTCGTCTCGTACAGTAAACTGGGTGTCTTTCAAGAAGGCGCACCGGAAGAGTAGGGAATGCAAACCGGTGATCGTTATATAAGATGATTATGCACAGCCTCGAAGGACAGAATTTTCGAAAAGGGGCAGGTGTCTGGCTGGTATTGAATCGCCAGAGGCGTGGAATTGACAAATGAGGCAAGCAAAGCAAACCGTTTCATTTTCTGCCATAAATTATGGACGGCCGCACTTAAGTAAAGTTTTCTTTTGGACAACAAATTGAGATAACCATACCCGCGGAATATTGAAGAGGTTTTCCGGTATTTGCCATACTGAGGTTGTAGCTGGGACTGGCTCATTTCCTTATGGAATAATGTTGCCTATTGATTGTGCTGTTTCTTCAAACTTGTAACGCTCGATAGGGATTTCTTTCCTTTAATAAAATATCTCTTTGGTCTAATAGCACCATCTGAAAGTGATAGTGCGAATCAAATTATTCTGCTTCGTCGCGCGTGTTTTGTCATGTCCGGTCAGGGTTTGAACCAGACGATCATCGATAATCGCATCTACCCTGACTAGCGGGCATTCGGGACGTGAGATTGTACACGCTTGGTCTCAGTTATATCTCCTGGTAACTAGGGTGGCCACTGGTAATTTAATCTTTCATTCCTGACGAATCCTTGCGTCTTCTACCACGACGAGGCTTCTGTGCACAAGCCATAACTTGGATTGGAAGAGCAGGACAGCTATGGTCTATCATACGAACTGCTTGGTAGAAGCAGCGAGGTTAAACTTTGGATCTCCATGTGATCGAACCTGACGGCCACATTGTTAATAACCCTAGCCGAACAGCCCGAGACAGATCTGAACACGCACCGAGAAAAATAATTCCCTTGTATATACGAAGCGCATCAAAGTAGGACAGTCCCACCATCGTTGTTCGCAATTATTTTGTTCTCGTCAAACATCGTATGAAAAATGTCGGCAAGCAGATCCGTCCACAGTCGGGTGGGGGGTTCTCCGCAGCGGGAAACCATATAGCAAGTAGCAAGTGGAAACTCCACTAGAGACAAGCACTGTTAGTTCAAATCTTTTAACAGGAAAAACAGGGAGGCATAGGGATTACCGAGAATTTTCCGCGCTATGGCCACTCATGGTCAACGGTATATTTCGCGTCATTGAAGCTGTGATCTTTGAAAGTTGGGTGTTCTAGGGTAAAGTATAGATGTTGATCAAAAAAGAGGTGACAATGAAGGGGAGAACATATATATAAATATAGTCAGGTGACCAGGTTGAAACGTTCAATAAAAACCAAAAAACATAGGATATGGATTGAGGAAGAAGACGGCCATACCTATGCCCTGGTGATGGTACCGCAGTGAATCCGTCAGATCTTAAGAACTTTCCGTAATCAGAGACATGCAAACGACAACTCTAGAAAAATTTAGGTACAGACTGGAATGCATGACTAGTCAGACATGGCAGTGCCGGGCCGCGGTGGCATAATACCAGGCAATGAAGGTATGAGAATTGATAAGGTGGGTATCAATTCCAGGCAAAACTAACTATTAAGAATAATGCATAACAGAATTGCTTGCACTTGGATGGTGACTGCGCCATCCAAGAGATAAGCATATACATAAGGATAGTCGCCAAGCACAGCAAACAAAAGTCGTTACGGCGTAATCTTCCAAGTCTCCCAATCATGTCCACAAAGAAGCTGTCGAGCGCTCAATTTATTGAAAGACCTAGTTAGCATTAAGTGGTCGTCGTATCATATCGTTAGGTGGCACGGTCTAGCTTCGCACTCCTCGCACCGAGTAGAAATTGTTCTGGTTGATATGCTTTGCTTTGCCGGTTTTCTCGTCAAAGATGGAGCAACCGTGTAAAGCAGCGTATGGTGGTGTATACACTGTAACAATCAATACCGGCTAAAAGATGGACAGGGAAGCAATACTTACAGTGTAATGAGACTGCAAAGTTGTTCGGATCGGGGTTGGAGATTTTGTGGAGACCCAACTGGGCCAGGTTAGTCTTGAAATAGAGATCAGTACTGCAGGAATACGCACTTCATCAGACATGTAGGTGACTTGGTCTTTGTGGTAGAGAGTCTCCCTCCTCACCTGTGGAGGTGATACTTGCCCATGTTCGACCTTCTCTTGATCTGGCCACGAATAGAGAGTCTCTTGGAGAGTGCCTTTGAGGATCTACAAACGTCAGCTAGGTCACTGTGCTCCGACTTCAATAAACGATGCCTACCTTCATGACACAGTGTGCATTGGCATGATCGTGGATCACACTGCTCTTCCCAGGACTCCAAACTAAGATAAGCTGTTGAAAGCGAGGCGTTAGCATGTGACCATATGGTACAGCTGACCAAACCACCTGGTGCTCAGGTCGCCAAGCGCCACTCACCAGGTTACTCTTCCCATTCCCCTCGTCAATGAGGTTCCTTGTATATGGCCGACTGCTATCCCCCAAAGCATATTGTGCCCATTCCTCCGAATTGGAGGCATAGTCCTCCATCAGGCGCTGGATGTCGAGTGGATCGACATCATCCGAATCAAGTCCCGAGCTTGGCCCTAACGCGGCGCTAAGGTCGTGGACGAGCTTCTCGAAAGCAGTATCTGGGGGAGGAGTAGGGTTCTGATTCGGGATGGCGGGAGGAGACGCGGATCCGTTGCTGATGTAGGGCATGTTGATAGGCGATAACCGTTTCTGTAGGGGTTTGGTAGGTTCAAGTGTTTTGCGCAAGGACGTATAGATGTTCGAGGTATTTATGGCTAAAGATAGAATAGTACTTTATGAGTGAGATCGCCGATAAATGCGGTCTGGGGTATATCGAGCAGAAAGACAGAAGGAAAGAAGGACTGCGAAGAGCCAGACCACAAGGTCAATTGCGCTTTATATCGAGGATTGAATTGCACATACGTCACACCGGTCCTTCCCCAGCAGTGATACAGACAAATGGATGCGGTGTAGGTTCTCCTGAGAGTATAACAGATAAAAGAATGTAGGAGATGTAGCAGCAAGTATATCGCAAAAGTCCGATCAGATCGGCGTCTTCAGGAGAGAGAACGGCGACTTCGCACGCCATCCGAAGATAAGCGATAAGGTGCCTAATGAGGCCTGAGGCGACAAGGCATTAACGCCACTCCGCCTGACTAAACCGGCGAATAGAAGTGGCGGCCACAATCAAAGTCTCCATATTCTTTTCGAAAACTGACGTACGGGCTCTGCGCAGCATTGCAAGCCAGCTTTTAAAGACTGAAGACATATCGCATCTTTTTATACGAGAGACAGAGGGTGACCCTCGTATCATACCGTCAAGATGTCGACCACTGTGGATAAGGTAGGTTGCTCACTCCTTTTCACCTCGTCTTTTTTTCAGTCGCCCAAATGTCGAAAAGCATTGCAAAATGAATTTGGCTAACATCATGTTCTCCTATAGATCAAACAAATCGAGGACGAGGTTCGTGCGGGAGCGATTAGACCATTGCGCGCATAAGAATTTGCATACTAATTATTATGCAGATGGCTCGAACTCAAAAGAACAAGAACACCTCCTTCCACTTGGGTATGCGCGCACGGACGAAAAAGAACCAAAACTGGATTGTAACTGACGGCATGGTATAGGACAGTTGAAGGCTAAGCTGGCGAAGCTAAAGAGAGAACTCTTGACCCCGTCCGGAGGCGGCGGTGGAGGCGGCGGTACGTGCTTCTCATCGTGCATATTCGATATCATATGCTAACGGGCGCAATTTTCAGCTGGTTTCGATGTTGCCCGTACCGGTGTCGCGAGTGTGTACGTCATTCTTGAGATTCCGCGCCAATCGAACGAACGATATTGACTTTCACAGTGGTTTCATCGGTTTCCCATCCGTCGGAAAGAGTACTCTGATGAGTAGATTAACAGGCCAGCACTCCGAAGGTTCGTGCGAAACAAACGGTACTTTCTGAATGGAAGTAGGGTTAGCTGACTAGGTCTTGCAGCTGCTGCTTATGAATTCACAACCTTGACAACCGTTCCCGGACAAGTGATGTACAATGGTGCCAAAATTCAGATTCTCGATCTTCCAGGTATTATTCAGGGTGCCAAGGATGGTAAAGGTCGTGGCCGTCAGGTTATTGCGGTGTCGAAAACGTGCAACCTTATCTTCATTGTCCTCGACGTCAACAAGCCTCTGGTCGACAAGAAGGTTATCGAAAACGAATTGGAAGGGTTTGGTATCCGTATCAACAAGCAGCCTCCCAACATCGTTTTCAAGAAAAAGGACAAGGGTGGTATCGCCATTACGAGCACCGTTCCATTGACCCATATTGATCACGACGTAAGTGGCTCCATTTTCGCGGGTTTTGCGGGTTTTGCAGCGGCTAATTCGCGTTCTCACAGGAAATTAAAGCTGTCATGAACGAATATAAGATTTCCTCGGCCGATATCTCCATTCGTTGCGACGCCACCATTGACGACCTGATTGATGTCCTGGAAGCCAAGAGTCGAAGCTACATCCCCGTCATTTATGCATTGAACAAGATTGACTCCATCACAATCGAGGAGTTGGACCTTCTTTACCGTATTCCGAACGCCTGTCCCATCAGTTCCGAGCACGGCTGGAACGTCGATGAATTGTTGGAACAGATGTGGGAGAAGCTCAACTTGCGGAGAATTTACACCAAGCCCAAGGGCAAGGCTCCGGATTACACGGCGCCTGTTGTGCTTCGGGCCAATGCTTGCACAGTCGAAGACTTCGTACGTACCTTGCGGTTTGGGAGTCTTGTGATGAGTAATACTGACTACGTGCTAGTGTAATTCCATCCATCGGTCGATCAAGGAACAGTTCAAGCAAGCGATTGTGTACGGACGCTCGGTCAAGCACCAGCCGCAGCGCGTCGGACTTACGCACGAGCTTGCTGATGAGGATATCGGTGGGTAGCCCCATGCATGAGACTTAAAACAGACGATACTAACTGGCTACAGTGTCGATTATCAAGCGGTAAACGGAGACCCCGAAATCGACCTTCCAAAGCCCGGAGAGAGCCGTGGGCCAATCGCGCTCTAGGGAGATTCTCCGGGAACCCGTGCTGGTGTGTCTCGCGGGATATATTCTTCTACCAACCTCAGCACCCAGCAAGCCCGGCTCTTGTGCGATTGATCTCGGCGAGAAAAAAGAAGTGCGATAGATTTCGATGAGGAGGGGAACAGGGAGAGTTATCTGCATCCAGTAACAAGCTGGTATCGCATGATTACTTGTTCGGGATAGGGATGATCTGAAATGATGAGTTAACTTGTATGTACTTATGTCCAGTCGTCTTTTATTCGTAACGTCCCTTTTATTTGTCCGAGGGACTGGCGTGTTTTCCTTTGAGGTCATCTGAAGAACCAGATGACTTTTCCATTTCCATATATAGCTTCCAAACGAAAACGAGAAACAAAAGTTCTGAAAGTCAATTGGATCCATCTTCTACTCCATACAAGCACAGCTCCGTACGATTTCTCCTTGTCCAGGCTCAGCCTCGTCCATGCAAGAAAAGGAGGAAAAAGGGAAGGGGCCCTAAATCTAGACCGGGTCTATCATCAACGGTTGTATTGGCATGTCTGATCCTGACGCGTAGGTTTCGATTTCTCGATCGGGGGATTCGGGGCAGGTCCGTCGTGCCCTCGGCGTCCATATTGCAATAGCACCTAGGACACTCGAAATCTGTGCGAGGATCGAGGACAGGATTGGCTCTTGTGTAATCATTGTGTAATACACGGCTTGCCAGTGGTAGTAATACTTGATAAGTCGTAGTACTTGGTACTATTAGTAGTAATATGTATGAGAAAAAGTAGCAGGGTTAGTTAGGGGTCAGTGAGAACAGAGCATAACTCCTTGGTCGAGTCCTATGTACAGATACTACTCCGTTATAATATCCCTAACTATAATCCTCTAAGTAAGATCAATCAATGGCCTGACTGACCTGCCTTGATTAACACGGCGCATCATTAAGAAGCGGCCTATGCGGGCTCGAGAGCTGTCAGGAAGTGAACTATTGGCGGTTTAGTAGGTTATCTAGATGATCCTATTCTTAATAGGCAGTAGTACTCGTACAGATCCTGTTCTGTGTTGGTATGTACTTGTACCAGTATGTACCAGTATCGTACGAGTAGTTACAAGTATGTACTGTACAGACGGAGCTGTGCGGAGATATAACTGAGCATCATCCGCAATACGCCGATCTACCCGAAGGATAATCGTACGGAGTTCCTGTACTTGTACAGCTACTGTGGTAGTGATCCTGGTGGGTATGTACTCGTATTTACTCCATACTTGTATATTTACAAGGTGTATTATGTTAATGCACAGCCTCTTTACCTGGATTATTTGTAAATGAATGGCTTAATGCAATGCACTGCAATGTAATGCAACCTCCATTGACCTATACTAAACCATGTTCGATTTAATATAATAGCACGCACTAATATACTATGCCGGAATCGATCAATCAGATTTCATTTCTAGGAAGGAATTTCTATATAGAGCCCTGCAGAATTGGAATTATGAAAATTCTTTTTCGTGTCAGGTGACTGTCATGGCACCGATGCCGGGTGCTTGCGAAATTGCATTGCCCTTTATGGAGTCGGCTGCTGCAGATGCGATCATAGTGTTTACTTTACAGCACTCGCCTATACTTTGTACTCGTGTGTGCTTGTATTTGTCTTCCTCCGTACTCGGCCTTTCCTCTCTTTTTTACTCTTTCGTTCGCTTAATAAATGCAACTATTAGTTTGTCGGCTAAGAGATTTGATAAAACTTTCTTTTTCGGCATACCCGTGACTTACACATCGGCAGTATGGACAGCTCCGCGAAGATCGCCCAGCAAAGGCCACCAAACTCACAGTGCGACTCCTCTTCATCTTAGAGAACGTCAGTGAGTACAAATACGGTGTGCGTATGGTAGAGTACGGGTCCCCGATTTGAGATTCACTCTGCAGTCTCAAGATTGAGACGGAGCTAATCTCTCCGGATATCGTGATCTGATCTCTCGTCGTTCATGATTTGTTTTGATGGCTTCGCCCGTCGATACGTAGAAAATGAAGAAAGTAGATGAATATCGCAAGTCCGAGACTGCCGACGGAAGAAGCAATACTATTGCAACAACCTTGACACTGCTGATACAGGCCAGAGCAGGGTATATGGCTATTTTACCCTAACCGACGACCGACGTGACTATCTATGCATATCAGTCCACCCAACCTCAAGGGGGGAAAGAAAATCGATTCTGCAGTATGCCCAGCGTACCTGACAGCTATGCTTGAATAAATGTCATATGCGGTATTGCTGTACTGGTATTTGCATTTGCATTGCGGGGGGGGTGGATTTGGAATACATGAAAGGGCGGAAAGTGTGTGGACGGCACCTCCATACTTAGTTGTAAATAGGAAAGGATCCTCGATTCTTGATGTCACTTTGAGAAGAAAAGATTGATCATGTCAATAACGGGGCAAGGATGGAGAGGGAGGGAAAAAAAAAAAATGCATCATCCGACATTCTTCCTTCTGGCGCTCCCGGCGGATAAGACAGCTATTCTTTCTTCCAATGCTCCTGATGCTTGCTTTTCTTTATTCTTTTCTCTGATCCCTAACTTCCGTATTCTTATCAATCTTCATTTCATATACAAGTTAACACTCAACTGCTAGTCGATCAGTTGAATTGAATCACAACATCTTAACATCTGGTCAATACTACTAAGTTTTAGATACGTAATACGCCAGAGGGCCTCGTGGCAGTCCGAACAGCGGGGCGATCACGTTTTCGCGTATTACCCGACTGGTGCTAGTCTTATTTTGAGTAAGGCTGTACATGCATGATGAGCGTGCAGGGTACAGAGTAGTAGCTTGAGTATCTCGAATCTGCGCATCGCAATGAATACTCCCTTTGCTTTGACTGCAAGTAGAAGTAATAAAACTCCTACTCAAAACAGGAGGACTATACAACTCCTTCCATATAGAGAATACTGCGAGTAGAATGACCAATTCCGCCAACCAATCAAGCCCCCAAGCTCGATCTGCTTAAGTTGCGGGCAGAGTCAAAGTAAATCTCTCCTTTCTCGATATTAACCGGACATATCGTACGCACATACAGACTATGACTGGGTTACGGTGCCGGGCCGTGTTGTGGATTCTAGTGGGGTTTGCACAGTGGGGTGGGGCACTGGCACCCGGGGGTCCTAGCTTCTCTAGTCTGGGTAATTTTACCGCTATGTATTACAGTTATAGCCGTTTATGGCCAGTGATTGGTGGTGCTGGTCTACATCAATGTAACAAAAACGAAAATGAAATCAAGATGGCGGTGGTGATTGGTTGGAGGCTATCTAGGACTGTCATTTGCGTTACAAAGTACATGCAGATCAGCTGACGAGTTGAGTCTGTGGTTATGTACAAGTATTCAGTGAGCATGAGTACTCTGGACCCCGTACTTGTATGCCAATGTCAGATTCGACGTACTCGGATTATTGTGTTCATTTCCGATACAGATCCGGAAGACGAAGATCTACATGGTGCCGAATCCATCTCGAGTACGGATATCCTCCGTTCTCCTTCCCCTGATCTGTCTTTCACATGGCGCAGAGTACGGCTACAAGTACGGCAACCGTTGTGGCTGGCTAGGTCAGGATGTCATGCGCCTTTAGGTTCAGCGGGTTCACCGATCCGCTCTCCGTCCGCACATCCAACAGTATCTTGGCTTGCTGGAGATTTCCCCGTCCGGCAACGGAGGATCGCGGCTTGAATGGGTTAATTGGTTTGTTTGTGAAGAATCTGTCAGTAGCCCCGACTTACTCAGTAGCTAATAAAAAAAGACTCGGACCTCAACGCTTCACTTGACTCGTTGCTTTTCTCTCTTTGAAGAGTTTTCAAAGTTCCGCTCCACTAAGATCGGGTATCCATTGACTATTGAGTCGCCTACCCAATTCATTTCGTTCATTTATTCCATCCATTGGGTAAGTCTCCTTCTCTTTACTCTTAATATTATATGAAGGTACTCGAACAGGGTCTTACAGATTCCGATAATACCAGACTAGTCCATCTCAGTCAAGTATGCAATTCGCGTTCTGATTGGATTAGACCTCTTCAACCTAAAAAAGACCCCGGTCCTCTCCCCAATCTACACCCTGGCCAATCAGTGCCTGTATCGCCCATCTTTTCTGCTCTGCTCGATTTTTGTGTCCTTTCTTTTTTTTTTTTTTTTGGTATCGTGCTGTCATGTACAGTACTGTCTCATATGCCTGTATGTATTACCGTATCAGAGCATAAGTCGCAACACTGCAGACAATTCCTTTCTCCATCCTGTGTCTACTTCGTACATAGCACTGGCCTCACTCGTACTGGCTTCTGATCATCATACAGAATACCATACATCATCCTGGTATAGATACAGACAGATACAGAAGATACGTACCGCACGCCCCGCCGAGTCGTGCTGCTTGCTCCCCTTCTTTTTCGCCTCCGATTTCTTTTCCTGCAGGCCCTTTTGTATAGTTACATCCTTCCTCCGCTCTTCTTTTCTCTTACTTTCTCTTTTTTTTTACCTGTCTTCCTCTCAGCTGTAGTGGACTATTTTCACGGGATTCAATCCATCTGTAATCCTTCCAAGATCGGTGGACTCTGTGGATTCCTTCCTGCATCTTTACTCTCTCATTGCTTGCTTGAATATGCATCTTGGTCTGTCCGCTGCAGCGTAAAGCTTTACATCAATTTTTTTTTCTTTCCTCATCCTGCTCATTGGCCTTGAATAACCCCCTTTCCTCCTCGATTGCTCCCTACTCTTTGTTCGACTTCTTCACAACTCCCGGCGACTTTCCTCTCAAAGAAAGAAACAACAAACAATGGACACAGACCGCCACCATCAAGGGTCAAATATTAACAGCAACAACAACAACGGCAACGGCAACAACTTTGGCCCTCCCTCTTGGATGGAAGTGGGAGACGTGAATTCTTCCCAGCCCTCGCCCACCCTCCCCGATTTCCACAGCATGGGCTATGGCTCTCACCCCATTATGCCCTTGGACTCATCCTACGGCCTGTCAATACCTCCGCCCTACGCCTCGCTGCCATTGACCGTCCCGTCGCACCAATGGCCCAGCTTGATCGCAACGCAATCGCACTTCCCGGATTCTGGTCTGTCGTCGCATGCTCAGCTTCCTGGTGTTTCTCAGGTTGCGCCTCAGCAGTCGGGACGTAAGTCGTCGACTAGTAGTGCGGCGCCGCGGAGGACGCTTACGGATGAGGACCGTCGACGAATGTGTCTTTATCATGAGGAGCATAAGACGGCGAAACAGACGGATATTGGAGGTAAGCTTGACGACTTTCTTGTTACTGAACTTTGACTAACATTATAACCAGCGTTATTTGGCGTGGAAAGAAGGTAGAGTCATCTCCACTTTTCAAAGAGAAGCACATGATCTAACATTAGGTTAAAGTACGGTTTCCAAGGTTCTGCGCCAAAAGGAGAAGTACCTGAATGCAGAGGATACAACGCGATCTCCCATTAAGCGGACCAAAGGGAGGGTCCCTGACATCGAGAAAGCCCTATCCAACTGGGCTCGGAATTATCAAAAGCAAGGTTTCGCTCTGACCGATGGGCAAATCCGGGAGAAAGCCATGTTCTTCGCAAGCACCTGTGGTAGCCCTGATGGGAAAGAGAAGGTCTTGACCACGCGCTGGCTGGAGAAATTCAAGCAAAAGCATACTCTCGGTGCCAAGTCTCGAAAGAGCTCCTTTGCCAGCGCCAAGAGTGATTCGACCAGTCCAACCCGTCTCAGCATCAACTCAGCATTGGCGTCTGCCGTGCAGTCCCCTACTTTGATTTCTCCCACCTCGCCCACCGGGTTTATCTCACCTACATCCTTGTCTCCCACTCAGAGTCACGAGAACATCAAGACGAACCTGGCAGAAAGCCTCGCCGATTTGGCAGAATACCAGAGAAACAACAAGGCCATGACTTCTCCAGATACCACTGCATCTTCCCTCTCGCCTGGCGTGACTAGCCCAACATCCTTGATGTCGGACCCATTTTCCTCTGTTGCGGATGCCAACAAACCAAGGAGCGAAACGTTTCCCTTCGGCACAGTAGATCCTAACATGATATCCGAGCAGCAGCAGCAGCACCACCACCACCACCACCAACAGTCATCTCTCGAGCAACCTCAGCCCCATCCGCTGTCTCTCCCGATTCTCGAATCGCCTTTTGAAGAGCACAACACAAACAATGTCACAGACCTTTCAAATACAGTCAAGCGCAACCGCAGTCACCCTGAAATCAAGGCCAGACCGATTTATCCGGCCATTTATTCCAAATCAGCCACCGTTTCGCCAATCAGTCCTCCCGGGTCTCCTACACAGGACGAAGCGCGGCAGGCTTTAGAGCTGGTTATTAACTACTTCCAGCAACAACCGACAGGGCTGTGTGCGCAGGAATATTTTACTATGGGAAAGTTGATGGAGCGACTGGACTTGGCTAAGAATCAGTCCCATATGCTTCCCGGTGGATTCACTCGGATTGAAGAACACGACGATCCGACCTCCCAAATGAATAGGAAGAGGAGCATCCATGGTCTCGTTTAGGGCCGGTACCTAAAATTGCATTTTCTCCCATATTTGCTGGTGTTTGTTTTGGTTCTCAATTTGTGTGATTATGGTTTTGTTCGGTTTATTATTCCCCATTCCCGCTCTGTTCTATTTTGTGTACGCGTATATACATACGCCTTCTGCGAAGGCCTTTCCATTTGTTACTTTCTCTCCACCCTGTTTCTTACCATACTTTACACACTTCAATTCTCCTATTACGTCTCTGTCTCTATACATACGCAGCTCCTTCTCTTTAAAACCAATCAACAAAACGAACGACAGCCGTTGGATCCGAACCTTCAGGGAACTGCAGAAAGAACCGCCTGAAACCTGATCTTCCAGTGCTAATGCAAATGCGGTATTCCCCCCTCCCAAAAGCTCGCAACTGAGTCATGCTTCCTGATAATGCTCGACGTATGGATTGGGACTACATACGAGGCGTCATGTTCTCGAAGCTTAACGGCTGACTCGGCGGCGACTCGAATATGATACTCGATTCGTTCTTCTTCTGAGACATTCTGACATTCTGCCGATGCTCTGCCTGTTAATTGGCGCTGGGATTTGGTTGATATGCATATACGTGTCCTTTGCTTACAACTTTTTTATTTTTACTTTTCCTATGTTTGTTTTGAATCGCATCTTTACATTGTTTCATTTCGGTTCGGGGTTTAAACCATGGATGAATTGATGGACCCGATAATCGTGTACGGATATGGAATATGATATGGATGGATACCCTGGATAGGATGAAAATGAAAAGCAAAATCGATATGGAGGCCGCCTTTTTTTTTTTTTTTGGCGTCCTTGTCTTTCATTTCATCGTCATATTAATTTCTTATTTCACACCGCTTGTTTGTATATGTTGATAACGAAAGCGCAAGCGCAAAGCGAAGCGAAAAGAATAATTTCTTTTTCTCGTGTCGTTCTTTTTGCCCCTCATGTCGGCCACCGAGTCTATTTATTACTATATACTAGGAAGCGCGAGCACTTAATCTACATAATCAATATCGAACTATTCAAATTGAATTCTTTGCTCAAGTAAATCATACCTTCCGGATCTGAACGTGCCTTAAATAGAGAGATGAGATAGATCCCTGCCCTAAGCACCGCACCGCATCCCAATGCCAGCCCCAATAGACGTACCCTGCTAGCTTCATTCCTTATGCATTCCTTCGAGGGCACCCCGCAGATACCTGGCACTACTGAAGTACAGCGATTTCAATATAATAATCCCCTATACGGCATATAGTACCTGCTTATGGTCATTTTTAGACGTTGTGGAGATGGTCATCTCCGCCACAATCCCAAAAGAAATTTCTGCGGTCTTAAACCATCTAAATTCGCTTCCGGGGGTTCTTCTCAATGAGTAATATATGAGTAATTATTGCTAGTGCTAGGCATCTGTGATTAAAATTGTGTAATTTTATTTTTTAGTTCTATCATCAACGGTAATTTTGATGCCCTACAAATTCCCCTCGCTGATCACCTTCTCATGTACTTGGAAAAAACAAAAGGCCTAGAGACCAACTTTTCTACCATGGTATGCTGGCTCTGGACATGATATCATCCAATTGCGCTCTGAGAAACATTGACTGCCTTTCGATCATCAACTTCCTGCATCCTCCTTAGATAGTAATCACCTCGAGTTTCATGTTTAGATATTCTTTAAACAGAATATCCCAAATTCCCTCCTCGATGCTCTCCTCTTTTGCCGTCAACAAATCGCGAGGTATACACTGTACATCCAGTTTGCCAAGACAACCAGCCTGACCAAACAGAACCCCTGACCAGTGGTTGGGCATGATTTCTCCAGGAACAATGAGTACAATATTTTCCAGTAACCGTGGCGTTCGTAAATGCGAAATCATGGCTCACTTGCAATGTCTTTATTTCATTCTCTTGACACATTCTCTTTGTCAACTTTTTTATACGGATCATGAAGAGGGAATTCAGATGTTGTTTAAAGGAATCAAGCAGAGTATCGTCCGTTATCAAACAAACTTGCTAGCTGACGAAAAATATTGGAAGGGCGCAGAGTTCTCTCTTCGTCGGGTCGGTTCGTTTTACTATAATAATATTAGTACAAGCTGGGACTTGGGGGGAGAACTTGGGTTTCGTTTGCGGAAGTCCAGCGTTGATGTCATGTCGATGCAGCGGTAGGGAACAGCAGTATTTACTAAGGAACAAACAGAATGGACAACAATAATGCGCTGTATGGATATGTCTATAAACCGAGAATCTCAACATAATCAAACATCAGAAAAAGAAACCCCCCGATCCTCCAGCAACTCCCCAACGGACCGCTCACCCAACTCAGGCACAAGCCTGACCAGAACAGTCTCAATAATCGAATACACAAGATGCTTATTACAGTACTCGTCTTGTAGCAAATCAAGCAGTTCGTTTTCAATGGCCGCCACGAGAACCGCGTCTTCGTCCTCTTCTGCCCCATATTCTCGATCAGCACCGGATCCACCAGCTGTTGGCCCTGACTCTGGCCGCTTCTGCGAGTCATTCGTAGTGTTATAGTGCCCACTATAACCGTTATTATAGCCGTGGCCGTTAAGTTGCTCGTTATTATCGATCGAGATGATATGACGGTTGTTATTATTACTACTATTGTGCGCAGCACCAAATAATCGCCGCGCAACCGGCCGCGGAATCAATGCCAAGATATTGACCGCACAATGTCGCCTGATATCAGCGATTTCCGGTGCTGATGGGCCAGTGTTCTCGGCCGACGACGTATTCGCATTCCCTTTGTTAGTAATGTTGGTATTGCCGCCCTCCGCTGCAGATGACGTAGGGGTATGCATTGGTAAAGAGGTCTGAACTGCTCGACCAGGCTCGGCTCCCTGTGGCGCAGGAACCTTTACTGGAAAAATCGCCGTCCTCGACGCGAGAAGCAGACGGGGCAACAGAGCGGGGGTCAACACATAGTCTTGAATGGTCTCACACAGGAACCTAATGCGCATTGGTATGATTAGCAAGCAAAAAAAAAAAAAAAAAGAAAAGAAATATCATTAAATAGTAAGTCAACGGCGAAAATGAACTGCGCCAATGGAGACGGTGTGGTAAATCGATCGAGAGCGGTACTTTAGCCCAGGAGGTGGAGATGGCGAGGGCGGCTCGACATGCATCTTCTAACTCGAGCATGAGCGAAAAAAAAAAAGATTTTTGCGGGCACGGAGCTAATGAGATCTGCTTGGCCAGACCTCCACGAATTCTAAGCCAATCATAACGGCGAAAGTAGATGCTCCAATAACTGGAGATGACGAAATCAGAGCGGATCGGCCTCATTGTTTGTTATGTATGGCCCGGAAACTCTTCGGTCAGAAGAGAAGGCAGGGCGATAGCGAGAGTAAAAAGCATCATTAGTAGTGGTGCATGTAGCCGAAGACGGTTTAGTGAGCCTTGACGAGGCTTCAGGTTAGACCGGAATCCCAAAAAAGCCCTGTATGGCAGGAATTTCGCTGATTGGCTGGTTGGTGTGAAAAGGCCATTTTCGGCCCTATCACGGCAAAAATTTTGCAAGTCGCATGGCCGTTTGCCCGCTGATGCGTGGGTGATCGTCACCAGTCATTTTATGTATCATCCTGGCCTGTGTTGACCGTATGGATGTCTGTGTATGTGTGGCAGGGTTGAGAAAGAAAGAGGTTTTCCATCCGTCTTTGTGTTTGTGAATTTCGGACACCCGTTGTGCGCCAATCGAAGCCCTGAAGACCAGGTAGCGAGATTTACCCAGGGAAAGTTGCACTGGGGGAGACAAAGCGAAACCGAACTTGGAGAAAGAGGCGGCAAGGGCCGGTCCAGGCAGGTATGACCACATTATTCACACAGACAAAAAGAGCGACAATCGGGAAAGGTTGGAGAAGTCGAAATGGGTTGATTGACAGGGGCCCCGTCTTTGTGCTCAAACTGGAGTTCGGTCTGTCCGACATAATCGGGGAGCAGAACAGACAATGACGGAAAGCCCGAATGGTAATTACTGGTATCGTTACCAGTAAGTTATTGACCATACGAGTACAGTATCATAACCGTACGCGCCGGTCACAAACGGTATGGCCAATGAGTGTGCTCACATCCCTGACGCCCGGGATGAACCGTGCAGTCATGGTCAGATCAAGTGACCGACGCCATATGCGAGCAATGCAGCCATCTCCTGCAGCCGTCTGGGATGTCTTCTTGCTTGAAGGAGACAAAGGCCGCACTTGACAGCGCCGTGTAGATCATGGGTTCGGATGACGAACCGTACCGCTGCTCCACCGCCGGGTGAGGGGAATGAAAGGTAGGCAAAGAGAAAAGGCAATGGTTGGTTGAGAAGGACTGAACAAAATCGGAAGGTCACTAGGGCAAAAAGAGTACTCACCTATCAAGGACACTGTCAGCATCTCCTAATCTCCCTGGACCCGCCAGTACCAGATGTTGAAAGAGCGCCAAAAGCCCTCCCAACCATGGCATCCGTTGGGGCACTGCCAATAGTTCCGAGACCATGCTAAACAGCCGGAAGTCTAGTACCGGACGCTGGTTGACTGGACTGGCAGTCGCGCTTCGAGGATAGGTCTTCGTTACACGCGAAGTAGTGGATTGAGGTCGTGATGCAACGCGAAATAACCCCGTCGCAATAAAACGTAGAGCAAGAAATGTTACGTAGACGTATTGAAGAACACTCCACATCCACACGGAGATTCGTGATTGAGACATGTGTGACAAATCGTGGTCTTCTTCAGTCGAGAGTAAGCCGAATTTCCTCAATTGATTCTCTGGCTGTCCTTGGGTCTTGTTCTTGTCGTCATGGCGGGGCTTCTGCTGACTGACTTCAACAATTTTCGCAATTGTCTCCCACAAGAACCATCCCTCGCATATTCTTCCACTAACTTCTGTTCCCAAGATGAAATCTGCCAGAATGTCACCTAGCAAGGTGCGCAAACAGCTATTTCCAAGGTCTTCCGTGGGAAGGAGAACTGCCAGCGTTCCGTACACCAGTAACTGTCGGTATATTGATTCATTTTCACGTTGCTCAGCAATACTCTGAGGCTGAGCAGGGTCCGGAATGGGCGAGAGGCCCGGGTGCGGTTTCAATGTATGATATATCGTGCGGGTCGATGTTGGAAATCCAGAGAGGGTCGATTGTTGTTTAGCCAGCCGGTATGCTACAGGTTTTGCGCGCAGTTAATATTCTGTTCAATGACATAAGACAGATCGAGCAATCACTTAACAAAGAAATGTTATGCTTACAGGCTATATGTGCTTCGATAAGAGCAGGAATTTCATCCAGAACCAGCTGGGGAACATCAATCTGTCGCATCCGTTGCTCGAGCGCACGCGTACAATGCGCAATGACCTGGAGAAGTTCATTGACAAAAATCTGATCAGACGTAATCTTCGAATACCACGAATAAACGAATTCTTTGACAATGATAGCGATAAAGGCGTAGAGCTGATGGTCTACGTCGTTGGAGCTCGTGAGGGGAGGCAAAAGCTCCTCCAAGGACGAAGAGCTGTTCGCCTGGGGACAAAGAACACGACGGATGAATGTTGTGGTCGCTTTGTCGCTGATTATGTCTAAATCCTCATCGCGGCTTGAGTTATATTTTGAAAGACGTGGTCGGGAGAAGGTTTGAGGGGATGGTTGCGCAGTCGAGGATGCAGGTCGGGCCGTCCATTTGGAGCTGGAGGTCGTCGGGCCAGCTTTGAGATGCGACAGCGGGTGTAGACCAGGCCGATGAGAGTCGCTGCTCATCTCATCGCAATATATGCAACTCCCAGAAAATAAAATCACATACGGTAAGAAACGTTTCAGACAAGAAAAAGTTGGAGTTGATCAACGACGACGGATAGGATGACGATGTTATCCGAATACAGTAATTAGGGCATAGGGCTATGAGCTGGCAATCGATAAGGCTTATCAGGACTTCCCCTCATGCATAGACAAATAAAGAGTCATAGGCTATTCTTCAACAAGTAGGAAATAAAATACTGCCCATCAAGATTCATCATGGCAGAGGCACCTACCCCGATTCCCCTGTGGTTGGATTGCGATCCTGGTTCGTAGGGCCTTCTTACCTTCAAACTAACCGCGGTACTGACAGCGTCGTTCTAGGTCACGATGTGAGTCTCCTAACTTCCGGTATATGACCGCATACAGTTAGTTCTTAACAATAGAGTCCTCCATCCTATAGGACGCATTTGCAATTCTTATTGCCGCTCATCATCCGTACTTGAACCTCCTGGGCATCACGACCATCCATGGCAATGCATCTTTGGAGAACACCACGGCCAACGCTGGTAGCATTCTCGAAGCCATTGGCCGTCCAGAAATACCCGTCTATCCAGGCAGTAAGAAGCCTTTCTGTCGACCTGCTATACATGCTCCAAACATTCACGGTAGGAAAATCTGGTCCATCTCGGCTTATCGGCTGTTGACTAACGTTATTTAGGCGACTCTGGCCTCGATGGCACGGATCTTTTGCCAAAGGCTACGATACCACCGATCACGGACAAGAACCCCATACTTGCCATGCGTGACGCGCTTCTCGCGCAGCCTAAGGGAACTCCCTGGGTGGTCGCAACTGGAACCCTTACTAACGTCGCCCTTCTTTTTGCGACATTCCCCGAAGTGGCAGAGCATATTCAAGGTCTGACTATTATGGGAGGCGGGGTTGGAAATGGATTTACCAGTGCTCCCATGAGCAGATTGCCGGGAGAGCATACAAGGATAGGGAACATTACCCCATATGCGGAGTTCAATATCTACGTACTTACTGCTCTTTCCATCCTTTCCCGCCAGTAACTAACGCTGCGATGTAGTGTGATCCGGAGGCTTCCCAGTCCATCTTCAGCAACCCCATCGTAGCCCCCAAGACCGCTATTATGGCTCTCGACCTGACACACCAGGTCCTCGCTTCTCCCACCGTGCAATCACGCGTCCTACACGGATCGGACGATGCATCAGCGCCCCCAACTGTTCTTCGTCGACTCTACCATGATCTCCTCGTCTTCTTCGCCGCGACCTACGACACCGTATTTGGTTTGAGTTCAGGACCACCACTACATGACCCTCTTGCTGTTGCTGCGGTCTTGTCAAACTTCAACCCTGTCTTTGCAAGCCTGCATCCGGACAAGGTTATCAAGTTCGACGACAACGGTGGAGAGCGGTTTTCCGTTCAGATCGTGACGGATGGACTTCATGGAACGGATGTGGCCATCACGGGCGAACTTGGTCGCTCTATTGCTGCGCCCGCGGAAGTGAAGGGAGTCGCTATCCCGAGAGGAGTGGACCTGGATGCTTTTTGGAATTTGATTCTGGAGTGTCTCCAGCGGGCAGATGATCACAACGCTGCCCGGAAGGCATGATTTATTAGTACATAACATTTAGCACGGTCAATATCTGATCACGATTACTATAGTTATAGTCTACCACTCTCTGATACTACCATCAGGACCGTAGAATTCCTTACACGGCCAAGGCTGCGTAGTCTGCGCAACACGCCGCACCGCCTCCTCATCAACCTCGATACCCAACCCAGGCGCCGTCAATGCCTCGATATACCCATCCTTGACCTCGAATACCGTGGCATCCTTAACATAACTCGTGATATCATGCTCACCCGCCTCGAGGTTATAGTGCATACCAACACTCATTTCTTGAATGACAAAATTCGGCGTATTTAGATCGCACTGAATACATGCAGCCAACGCAATAGGTCCCAACGGACAATGCGGCGCAATAGCAACATCATACGTCTCCGCCATAGACGCAATCCGTCGCATCTCTGAAATTCCACCACAGTGACTGATATCCGGTTGCAGGACATCAATGCTCGCATCCTCCAGGAATCGCTTCACATCCCAGCGACTGTACAACCGCTCACCCAGAGCAATGGGGCACGAAACCTGAGTACTCAATAACTTAATCGCCTCAGGGTGTTCAGAAAGCAACGGTTCCTCAATAAACAACGGGCGATACGGCTCAAGCGCCTTCGCCAACTGCTTGGCCATGGGTTTATGCAAACGCCCGTGGAAATCCAGTGCCGCGTCCAGACCCAGCGCTTTAACGGTTTTTAGACGCTCAACGCTGGAATCCAGCGCGTGCGGAGAATCTAGCCAGTTTATGTCCTCGGTGGCGTTCATCTTGATGGCTTTGAAACCCTGCGCTAGGCGGGCCTTTCCCGCGGCCTCCACATCGGCTGGCCGGTCCCCGCCTATCCACGAGTAGACCGAGACCTTTGTGCGGAGCTTGCCCCCCAGTAGCTGGTAGATCGGGACGCCTAGACGACGGCCCTTGAGATCCCAGAGGGCAATGTCGATGCCGGAGATGGCGGACATGAACACCGGACCGCCGCGGTAAAAACCGAGACGCCAGACCATCTGCCAGATGTGCTCGATGTCGCTACCATGTCAATTAGAATATGTCCATGCTTGAAGTTGGTATTGAGGCTTACTCTGCTTCATAGCCTTGAAAGCGCTTGCTCAATGAATCGAGGGTTCCCTCAATGGCCTCCGTGTGTCCTTCGAGAGTACTCTCGCCCCACCCATACTGGCCCTCTTCATCAGTGACTTTGACGAAGAGCCATCTGGGGAGGACACGGAAGTATTCAATGGACTTGATTTTGGCCATGTTGAGTGTACTCCTGAGTATAGTAGTATAGTAATATGTTGTGATGTGGGGGAGACGAAGATGGAGTCCGGGGCAGAACAGAGCAATCTGGGGTACCTTATATAGTACTCTCTATGTTAATATCGAAGAACCGGCGGAATGTCGGAGTTGCTCCGTTTTATGTGTTTGTTCAGCCGAATTACCGACGTCTTCTCACATTATTCGTATAGAGTAGAGAATACCCCGATGTGTGGGATGCCATGGGGATGATAGTCATCGCGCATTAAGTCCAGTAATAATGACGAGTCTATCAATTTCTGGCAAGTGTAAGAATTACCCGTAAAAAGTAATAGCCTTGTTATCAGGTCCCCTATACAACGACAAAGTGCACTTTGAATAGCTTCAAAACGTCCTATTCTGACCATGTCTGTTCTTGGCACGCTCTCTCGCATTGCCACTCGGCCTCAACTCCAATTCTTCTCTTGTCCATTTCCTCTGCAACAATACCCAATTTCAAATATAACCAGGAGTTTAGCGACGTCTCAAGTCATGGTTCTCGCAACTGCGGTGTGTGTTTGTTATTATCAATCCGGCTGAGAGGAACTCTTCAATCGCCCATTTCCCATCAGCCGCCGTCCATCTGATCTTTCGAATTTCTCCTCAATCTTCCTCTAACCTCGTCTACTTTTCCCCACACATTATCTTTTTTTCGTCTCTTTTTTATACCAGTATTGTCGCAACTACCTATTATTATTGCATATCCTCTATCGCCGTCGCTATCGCCATCGCTATCGCCATCGCATGCCTCCGTTGCCACCAGACTCTTTCTCCGCTGGTTTACCTCCGCAGGAACAACATCGTAAGAGAAGACGACCATGCCTCCTGCCAACTCTCCATCGGTAAGGGCGCTTCACGATCCATATCCTTGTTCTGTCACTGTCTAAGCGTCTTCTTACTTCTTTGCCCGCGCGTTTTATACATCGTTTCTGTTCCTTGCCCCTGACCATCTCCGCGAAATGCAGCAAGATACCCCCGCCCTATCGCCCGCGGCTCCAGCGTCGTCCTCCTTTTCTTTCCAGCAGTCAAGCGCCGTTCCGATCCCTATCTCGACCCTCCCTGCCCCGGCCGTCGATAACGATGCCCACGATGATAACGTGAGTTTTCTCCGGTCTCGCGTGCGCTCCTCCCCGGACTCTTCCTCGCTAAGTCGCCAGCGCCGACGGCGACAGCAGCAGCAGAACATTTCTGAGTTTGATCCAGATCCCATGGATGTGGATGGCCCGCGCACATCGTCAGAGTTTAGCCGCCGGATACCTATCGTGCGAAGCCAACGGGACGAATCGAGCCATATGCCAAACTACGAAGGACGGAGCACGAACGTACGGTCGCTATATGGATGGGCCCCTGGGTCGGAGGAGGATGAGCAGGATGATGAACCGGCCTACGATCCGCTACCGGAAGGTTTTTCGTCGTGGTTTGGCCGGCTATCAGATCGCCAACCTGGACATAGACACCATGCGCGAGATCGAGAGCGAGATTCTATCGTCGCTCGAACGTTTGCCGAGGGCGTTGCAGAAGGGGATCGCCACCGGATAGACCCATCCACGTCGATGGCAGAGGCTTTGCTACAGTCTGTCAGACGACAACCACGCTTCTCACGGACTCGCACGCTTCAAAATTATCTTCTTGATCGGGAACGAGCAGATCGGGATGCGGAGGGAAATCGAGAACGCCAGGGACCGGCGCCGAGGGCATATCGATTCCTCCCCACCAGTCGCGAAACGCATCGAATCCTCTCACACAATGATCTGCGTGCGCGGGTCAGTGCCCACCGACAAATGCATCTAGATAACCCACCCAGCCCGCGGTTAACAGAGACGATCAAGTATCTTGAGCGCTTGCGGGATTCGAGCTCGTTAGAAGAGAGCGTTACTTCTGCAGCCGGGGGAGGGTTTACTCATTGGGCGTTGGATGATGACGACTTCATTCTGGACACAGGGTCAATACACCCACCCCCTCATTGTTCATGGTTGAGGCCGGGAATGGTATTCTCAGGATCGCAGAAAGCAGCCGCCTCTGGACCCGGCACTCTCCTTCCGCAACGCGTATCCAGTCCTCCGCAATCCTCTTCGAATGACCCAATCATTGTGAACGGTAGCAGCGAAAACAGCGGCCGCATCAACGTATATACCACCAGCGGTCGTCGATATCTAGCCAACACTGTCTACGGTCTTGGGAATAGTAGAGATGAAAATTGGCCGGTACGAGTCACGATCCATGATATCAATCACGAGGATATGACCTTGTCCGGGACGATGGAAGCCTACAATATTCCGGACAAGACCTCACCTTCTCAGGATGCACACATTGTCACCTTCCTGGAAGGCGAAATCATCGACTTCAACAAGCACACCCTCGAGACCAAAAACTTCAAAGCAGACGCAGAAATCGACAGCACATACTGGCGGGAACTGCATCCTTTTAAAAACCTAACAGACGAAGAAATGACCAGGAACCTCGTGAGCCGGAAGTGGATCACAGAGGAGTTGTCCAAGGGGTGGATCTTGATGCGTTGGAAGGGTATGTTTCCCTTTTCCCTTTTTTGTACTTCTACCTAAGATCTTCAGCGCTAACTACTTATGTCTTCTAGAACGCTGCTTCATCACCCCCACCGACTCCCGACAAGGCCTCACAATCTTCGGATTCTACTACATCTCACTTTGTCGAGAGACCGGCCACATTGAGGGCCTTTACTATGATCCCGGAAGCTCACCGTACCAGCAATTGTCTCTGAAACCAGAGGACACCAAGATGGTGTTTCCGTCGTACCAGTTTCGATAACCACAAACTTATTCATATCTTTTCTTTCGCGTCCATATCCAGGCGTTCGTTACATGCCAGGGCAGGCAGGGACTGGAGTTAGCCATCTTGCATATATCGGTGTTTTGTGCTGTATAGGTCCATTCTTTTACATATTTGGTCGACTGGTAAAATACTGTACTTTACGTTAGAATATACAGATCACTCTTTGTACTTTCACTACAGCCAGAGAACACCTTGTTCGTTCATCACAATTGATTTGTTTATAGACATGCGATGCCATTCATCATGACACACACAAAACCCAATGTTAGATATGACGGGCTATAGACAGACAAAACCAAACAGGACCGAGCCTGAAACTCAATCCATCCCAGTCCCATTCAACCCTATCATATTACCCATAACCCATCACATCGTGATCCACCGAGTCACCGCCGAGCAAGCGAGGCGCTTACTGCTCAGTCTGGAAGTAGTTAAGGAGGACAGAGCGCTCCTGCGACTCCTCACCCCAGTCCTTGACGACGACGCAAGAGCAGTTGACAACCTTGCGGGCGTTACCCTCACGGTCGAGCTGGCCTGTGAACCTGTTAGCCCAATCCACCCATGAAAAAGCTCACATATCGGAGATCTCAATTCTCCTCCAAAAGGGGAAAGGTGCACATACAAAGACCAACCCACTCGCCGAGCATCTTGCCATCGGGAACCTTGATCAAGGGGATCTTGTGCTCCGAGCAAAGCGCAACAACCAGCTTCTTGTAAGCCTCCTCCTCGCAGCCCTCGTTGAGCACACACATGTGCGCCTCGCGACGGTCAAGGGTCTTGGCGGCCTCACGGAGACCACGGGCAAGACCGTCGTGGATCAGCGAGATGCGAAGAACGCCCTTGAGAGCGTCGAGGACGGACATCTGGCCGGAGGTGCCGGCATCAGCGCTGACCTCGACCTCGTCGGCGGCGACGGGGGGGTTGGATTGGGTCTCTTCTCCGTCCGACTGTTCAATTCATTCATGTGTTAGTTTCTTGTTTGGACTGATTTGAGATCGTGGGGGTCGTGGTGTAGCGCACCATTTTGTCTATAGTGTTGATTATTGTCGGATTTTCCTCAAAGAGTCGTGGTGGACAATGCTGAGGCTTTTGAGTCTGGCAGGCTGGAGAGTCGAAGCTATTTTTCTGGCAATTTTTCCTCCGCTCGCTAAATTTCCGCCGCAATCGTGTGCCCTACTTATGTAATCACCACGTGATCGTGATTGGTAGTACAACAGCTACGACTACGAAACATACAAAGTGATAGCAAATATTATGGATTGTCCTGAAACGAAGGCTATCCAATAATCGCTAGCCAAGAATCATCATCACATCAACAGCAGAGGTATCATAGTCATACAATCAAGGAAAGCAATCCAGCTGTACACCACGCAAAGCTATGCTCCATCACCCTCAATAAGAAGATACTCCTAAGAAAGCAAACGCCGAAGAATTAAACGTATGTACTTGGTCGTGCATGACCAAAGCCGTTAGGTAGGTTTCCGGTGCCGGCGGAAAGACCATTAACGTGCGGAGGTTCCAAAACATGATGCCCATTAGGCTGCGGCTTGGGCACTGGCTCTTCGGCCGAGGGCTCCTTGTCAATATGCATCCGGAGAAACTGAATGTCAAGTCCGTGGAGGTGCGGGATATGAGGAACGAGGTCCATGAAGTCAGAAAGCTAGAATAAAGTTAGTAATCAACATCCAGAAGTCACGAAAAACGGCGAGGTAATCTTACCTTAACCCAGAAGACATGTTGCATTTCGAAGTACTTGGGTCGTGTCGCGCAATCCTTCTGCATTACCTGTCCCATGGAGCCAGCTAGCTCGGTGTCATCCGCTGGAACCAGCATTCGTCGCGTGACACGCCAGAGATTACCCTTTTGGGTCGGAGTCACGATGCGTTTCTCCCAGCTGACGTATTGAGATAGCTGAAGATCGTTCGTAGCCAGCAAAGGGGCGACCAGATAATTCGGAATCCATTTCTCGTTTGCCACGTCGGCCTCGCAGTTGGGATCAAGCTGTTTTGTCTGTGCTGTCACCAGGGGCATAAACCGCTTCAGCCAAGCATGGCTTTTCGCTCGAGGATCGTTGGACCCGACCAGATCAGCCGCAACCCGAAGCCTGTTGGGAAGAGCGTCTCGACGTCGTTGTTCCTGTTCCTCTTGTTCTCTGCGCAGTTTGACCATACGCAGTCGTTCATGTTCGAGTCGCTTTTGGCGGTCATCTTCCACTTGTTTGAGCCGTCGGTGCTCGGCCTCTTTCCGTTTACGATCCTCTTCGGCCTTCTCGTGGGCAAGAGAAGCAGCTCGTTCATCTTCTTCCGCCCTGGCTTGACGAGCTTGTTCCGCTTCGGCAGCACGTCGCTTTTCAGTTGCAACGCGCTCTTCTTCAGCTTTGATTTTCTCTGCCTGACGACGTTCGTCTTCCGCTTTGGCTTCTGTTTTCCTTGGCTTGACTGAGTCCTCAATGGGGATATCCTCCAAGTCACGAACGTCACGTCGGTCTCGTTCTTCCTTTACAACATTGCTGGGCGTCCTAGGGACGGCAACACCCTTCTGCGAGGCTGGATCTAGTTTCTGGGGCACAGCACGTCCATGTTCACGAGGCATATCATCACCATCCTTGTCGTCGATACTCCTTGGGGGAGCATGAGACTTAGATACATCTGCTGGGACATCGTGGCTTCTCTTGACGCCGCCGTTAGTGACGTTTGGCGCACCATCCTCCGATAGGACGCGTCGCTTTTTCTTTTGCGTTTCAGGAGAATGTATTTCAACGTCTGTGGTATCTCGGGATCGTGGAGGGCTTTCGCTAGAGCGAATGCGCTTCAAAGTTGGACCTCGCTTAGACTGTACAGCTTCAGAAGGCTTTGTACCTTCCGGTCCAGAAGACATAGAATCCGACGAAAGCACGCTGAGCCGTCTCTGGGGTGGCCGTCCGGGGATGAGTCGTCTCCTTTTCGGCGGTTCCTCTCCACGGGATATATTTCCAAATTCACCGTCTGTTGTTGATGATGTTCGTGGTTTCCGTCTGGGTGACTCTAACCGTCCATCGGTCTCGTTGTCGCTGCTATCTCTACGAGGGGCCTTGGAACGAGCAGCGGTTTTAGGGTGAGCAACACCGTCACGTCGTTTTTCCTTAAGAGCAGAATCCCGGCGGGTTGGGCTCCCGGCCGGTCTCTTGGGCCGAGGAACGGGAGAACGCGATTCCCTGCGCGCGGTTCGCTTATTCTCTTTCCGTCGTGGCGACGAGAGATCAGGTTTGCGTGTTTTCCTTCTAGAGTATTCATCATAAGCGTCCCTCAAGAGCTCATACTCGTCCTCCCAATTTTCCCCCTTGCGTTCTCTCGAAAGATCGAAATACGTACTGTCCCGAAACAGGCGACGTGTTGGGTTAAAACCTGGCTGATCAAGAAGAAGCTTGATGACTTCCAAGTTACCACGCCCGATTGCCGCGAGCATTGGGGTGTTGTATCCTGACTTTTGACCGGTTGAGGTGACAGGGTTGGGATCAGGGTCTGCGAATCCCATTCCCAGCATTAGAGACAATACTTCATCGTGGCCACCCTTCGCGGCTGCAATCATGGACTCTGGATCCGCCTTCTGTCCCACATTGAGAATAGTAACGACCCCGGCCATATCACCTTTCGCGGCGAAGGCTTGGAGATTCTCCGAAGTGGGTTTTGTCCACAGCAAGTCATTTCGGGTCGCTTCACTGCGAACAGTCCTCCGTTTAGTAGTGGAAGGGCCGCTAAAGAGTGGGGGACTCCGTCCTCCATTCACCGGCGGAGAGTCTCGAGGGCTGGTGGCAGAAGGACGCTGCGTTGGAGGGTCCTTGCGTTCTTCCGATCGTCGGGTAGTTCGTGGTGTGGTTTTGGCTTCCGCGATCACCCGCCGAATCTCATCATACTCATCACAATCCGACGGTACCAGCTCGTACGGCTCATCGCCTTCTGCGTTGACCGTACGCGGGTTCGCTCCAGCATCTAAGAGAAGTTTGACCACATCCAAATGTCCGTTCTCCACGGCATCAATCAACGGAGTATCCTTGTCGATATTCTTCGTGTCAATTTCACAGCCCACACTAAGAAGGAATTCGACAATTGGTGCGCAACCCTCCAGAGCAGCAATCTGGAGCGGTGTGTTGCCTGCATTGTCGGCCACATTGAGATCCTCGGGGCGTTCTCCATGTCGAGCAATTGCCGTTTCCAACTCCGACGCTGCGCAAGCACGTGCCAGTCGTGTCCGGCCATTTTGATCACGTTGCTTCTTCGGGCCCAGTGTCCTTGCCGGGGATGCTGAGGTGCCATCAAGCGATGTAAGCTTCCGGACATGAGCACTGGGCATGGGAGAACCGCTGGTAGAAGAAGAGATCGATTGCCGGTCCTCTGAGCCTTGTCTCGAAAAACCAGTCAGTGGGGTAGGTGCCTTCCTCTTCTTGGATGCCTCGCTCAGTTGAGGACCAGAGACTGTCCGTTTATGAGAAGGGCGCACGGGCGAAATCGATCGGCCATTTGATGCTGGAGGTGGTAAGGAAATCCCATGGAGATCCCTAGCAACCGAACGGTTCTGACGCGCACGGTGACCATCCCTACCAACATCCCTATCACCATCCACACTCTCGCTAAAGCTACGCTTCCGCGAAATCCGAGGTTTCTCGGTCGTAGGCATGGAGTCCTCACGGCTTGCTCGCAATGACTGGAGATCCTCGGGCTTCTCTGTCTTCACCGCGGACGGGGATACTTCTCTAGCGACACGGAGACTCCGGGCGGGGCTCCTCGACCGGCGAGAGTCGAAATCGCGGGCGACATGGGCATCATCGCCCAAGCGCTTCCTTTTCCTCACTTGTAAATCATTGGGCGGTAATTCACCCTCCTCGGGTTCTTCCAATTTGTCGTTTCCATCATCACGTCGTTTCGGGTCATGTTTGATGTATTTCCGCCTCTTCTCCGGCGACACAGACTCACGGCCCGACTGGATTATGGTTTCCGCCTCCGAGTCAGCCTTTGGACTTAACGGCTGATTGACTTCGTCGGTGGAATCCACCTTGCTCTTGGGGGCGACATCCGGATCCTTGGATTGGAACGACGGTTGGTTCGCCTCCTTGGGAAATGAAGGATCAGAAGGGGACTCGTGATTATTCACGTTGTTTGCAAGAGCGCTTTGACCGGCATCCAGGGCAGCTGGTAGGGAAGAGATGGTGTCCACATCACTCATAGCGGTAACGGTCGAGTTCCGGGGGTTCTGCTCGTCATTTTGGGGGGCCGTGGCGGGCAGAAATAGTGGTCAGAAGCACCAGCAGAGATGCGCGGGCGCTGGTGCTCGACCACGCTTGTCGTACACGTGCTTTGTGTTTGAGATATGACGAAACAACAATGGCGAAAGTCAACAGATACGGCGTGAGGACGTAACGAGGCACAGCAGATGGTTGAACGGTACAAGTGTTTTAGGATATCGTGGTAAAAAGAGGTCAGAAGAATGACGGCGTCGTGGTAGTGATTTAGAGATGAGAACGGAAGGTTGAGGATAGAAGAGAAGAAGAGAGGGAGAAAGAAGAAAAGGAAGATATAAAGAATTAAGAGATGGAGGTTATAAGAGGAGGGGGGAGAGGAGAGAGAGAAAGAAAAAAAGGACGTGGAAGGAAGCGATAGAACAGGAAACGAAGAGAAGAGGAAGAGAGAGAGCAAAGAGAAAGTCAGTGACCTCCCCTAAAAGATACGTATTGGCCACCCGATTTCTGATTGGTGTATTCAGCCGGTGGGTGGAGCCAGCGGTCGCCAGCGAATCCTGATACACTACCACTACTGGTGCATAGATTTAATATGCTTGTTCTGTGGATTATTATGGTCATTTTGTTGTGTTCTCTGTCTGTTGATTCTGTCTTTTCATGATGCGGTTTATCTATTGGGAATACTCGGCGTAGTGATCAGTACTGTATGTAACGTAATGTTTTTGTATCTCAAATTCGTCAGGCCACCACAAGGCAGCCAAGTCTGCTATTAGCCAATCACACGCTATAGCTGGTCGGCCGTTACTTCATCCGGACTAGCCGGTAGCCCGAAAAGCTGCGAGCCCCACTTAGCGGCCAGCGATCTCTAATATCAGCTAATGATATAGCCATACCCAGCTAGTTCGCCTCCTTTCCCTGGTTGGAGGCGTTTTGGCCTAAAATAGTCTCTGACGGCGTGAGGGCAAAATTACAGAGCGGCTCGTGATCTGTGTCATATTGATACAATCAAGTATTGAGATGCAGTCACCACCGTATCATTAATCAATCCTTTATATGATAGTTGATATGATGTTATGCTGGGTGTATTCTATGCAGAATAATATAGATAATATAAGGCAAATGAAATGGGAATTGTTTTGAGCGGTTTATTGCTGCTTGTTTATCGCGATGTAAATTACGTGTATTGCCATACCGGAAGGTGGCCATCGCCGCCAACACCACCAGATACGAGGTTCTCCTCTTCCTCAACTCCTCTCTCCTGCATAGTGCTCGATTCAAACACTCACACATTGCATCAACCTCAGCGCCGCTTGCTTAGCAGACGGATCTTCGGGATGGATCGTCTCTCAGCGCTTGTGGACGGCGTTCTTGCCTCCACGCACTCAGATGCTGTTGACGCCCTGAGAGCGTTCTTCCTATTTGCAGCCTGCACGGTACGGCCATAGCAACATCATCGCTATCATTTATCTCAATCATAAAGATCTTCGATCATTATAGATCATATCAAAAAAGCATTTGGCACCAGCTTATCAAGGATTAACCTCCAGGTTCTCACCCTCAACCTGTTTGTTCCTCTGCGCGCCCGTTTCATCATCTATGGCGCCCGTGCAGCTTCGTCGTCCTCGATGACCACAGAGAAAGAAAAGCCGTCCAGCAATCACACAAAAGCCAACCTAGTAACGCGTGCTCTCGATTTCTTGCAGGGTCTGCAGGTACCTCATAGTTACTTCACGCAGTTCTATGTGGTCTCAATCCTATCGTCGATCTTCTGGCTGGCCCAATTACTTCTGCGAGGTTTCGTGTTCCAGGCTATTACAGCTAGAATAAGTTCAGAACATCTGCAGAGTTCCATGTCTGTGAATCAGACCATGTTGTGTTTGGTTTTAATGGTCGTGCATAGTTCGAGGCGCCTTGCCGAGTGCTGTTTCTTTTCCAAGCCATCTGCGTCTCGGATGTGGTTTGTTCATTGGCTCCTAGGGATCTTGTTTTACCTTGCAGCGACAGTGGCGATTTGGATTGAGGGAGCAGGTAGGATTACAACATACGGAATTTGGGGTTACATTACAAACTAAGACTTTGGACTAATAGGAGCCATCCGATCTCACGAGCTGGCCTTGGATCAATTCAAGATAACCAATGCTCCCTCGTTGCGAACGTTTATCTGCCTGCCTTTGTTCCTGCTCGCATCCGGTCTCCAACATGACTGCCACCACTATCTGTTCTCGCTCAAGAAATACACCGTTCCTACTCACCCATTGTTCAATATGATCGTCTCGCCGCATTACACGGCTGAGTGTGGTATATATTTGTCGTTGGCATTTTTGGCCGCTCCATCGGGAGAGATGATTAACAAGACGGTCCTCTCGTGTCTGGCCTTCGTTGCTGTGAATCTAGGCGTCACTGCTGGAACCAGCAAGGAGTGGTACATGCAGAAATTCGGCGAAGATTCGGTGCGAGGAAAATGGAAGATGATTCCTGGAACATACTAATAAAGTGTGGGGAAATAAAGAGAACTATTGAAGATAGCTTCGGTTCATCACCGCTTTTTCACCGCCCATTCAAGAATTTGAACTTATTTCCCACTTTGACAACTTTGATCACATCCCGATAGGTCAAGCTAATTCTCGTCGCCCTGTCGAACCACCCACCGTTATACCGGTCTTTCTCTCGCAACAAGTCCCAATTACACACCGACTCTGGCCCCAGCCCTTCTTCTGTCGTCGACTCCGCAATTCCGTGCAGAAAGCCCGTATAAAGTTCGCCTGTGGTAACCAGCAGACTACGTCTCTCCTGCAAAATTCGAAATTGCGGCTGCCGTTCTTTTGCTTCATCCTCTGCTTGTTTCTCTTGACCTTGGCACTTCCGCTTTGTATACAAATCCAAGACAATCGGCGCTCCAAGACTAACAGTAGCCACGAGCGGGTAATACGCGCTTCCATCTTCGTGCGGCATAATGCCCTGTCCTGGAGTGTATTCATTGATCAAAACGTGATTTGGCGTGCCGTGTGGGGAGTCCGCAAAAATACCCAGTTTGTCGAAGCGCGGTTGGATGATCGGCGAGATGAGCCATGGTGGTAAGGGTGATTCGAGTAAGGTGTTGGATTTTGTTAGAGCTGATGGCCAGGTTTGGAGGCGGCGATGGGAAAGGTGTGTCCAACGGGGACGGGGAGTGGATGTTATCTTAGTCAGTTAGGTATGACATCTACTAGGGGATCAATGAAAAGAAGATAGATACCTTTGTCAATAGGACATCCTCTTCATCTTCCGTGATGAAGTCAGCTATGTAGAATCCTGTCCCTGGTAGAGATGCGATCCTAGCAGTTTTTAAATCAATAATATCACTCATCGTGTAGCCTCGCTACCAAAACAACAAACGAAGAGAAAGAGCAAAAACATCATATGCCCGTCCCAGTCACTTGTCTCCCATTGCATTCCTGCCTGAGGCGCTCACCCCACCAACCGTCCCACTAGCAACCATCATCAATCACGGTATGACCACATCAAAAACCAACAACCTCATTCAAACCTCCCCCTTCTATATCATTCGAAAAAAAAAAATAGTACAAAAATGGGCGCCAAAAACAAGGGCAAAGGAGGAGGAAACAACGATGACTCCGGCAAAGGAGGAAAAGGTGGTGGTGGCTTGAAGCCTGCAACTGCGATTAACGTTCGGCATATTCTTGTACGTGCATACATCCTCCACAGAAGCGAATATGAAAGAGACTGATAGAAAACGAAGTGCGAAAAATACTCTAAGAAGGAAGAAGCACTAGAGAAGCTTCGCAACGGGTCCAAGTTTGATGATGTCGCGAGGGAGTTCTCGGAGGATAAGGCTAGACAGGGTATGTATCCACTCTCTCTTTCTTTACATAGCATTCTGGCTGTGTAGGCATACGGAAGCGTACAGCGTACTGATGACTATAGGCGGCTCTCTCGGCTGGAAAACACGGGGCAGTCTGGACGGTGCGTTTGAGAAAACGGCATACGAATTGGAGCCCAGTTCGACCGGGAGTCCGAAGTATGCGGAGGTGAAGACGGGTTTTGGGTATCATATAATTATGGTCGAGGGGAGGAAGTAGATATCTGCTACAATGACTAGCATGCGAGTATGAATACAACGAACAAACAAATCAGAGAATGGATTAAACACGTAGAAAGTAGGGTGCAGAGATATCAAGCGTTCAATCCCCCAGAGCTAGTACGTAATCACGATTCCTCGCTATAAATCTGCCATGCCCTCTCCAACTCTTCTCGGAGAGGAGCTTTCAGCAAGGAGCATGGTTTCTCAAACGGAAACTCGAACTTGCCGTCTGGAATCTCCAACTTCTGCCCTCTACCGAACACACCTCGTTGCTGGTGCGTCTGATATCAGAACTTGGACACCAAAGTCGGATGCACTGGAGGTTTCTCTATGTCCTTAGTTCAGAGATATGTCTGAGCAGCCAACGAGCACACAAGCGGCTCCTTCTTATCCTTGTGGCATGGTACAAGGAACTTCTACAGTCTGTCCAGATTGCCGTTGCATAGCTTTTTTCATAAGTTCCTATTACATAAAACTCCACAGAACATTGTCTCCGAGAGTTTGGCCTTCGACGTGGATTTCGTGGATTTCGAGGATTATCACTGTCTCTGTTTTTTCCTGACGAGGCGCGAGCATGAGGTCTCCGCTACCTTGAATAGATCATCGAGAGGCTGTGTTATTCCAGCGACGAGTGCTATGATCGGCTCACTGTGAGAATGAGATCCAAATGCTGCATCTGGCTTTAGGTACGCGGGTAGTTTTGCTGTCATAGACCTGCGTCACTGGATTGGCAGTTTGCTGCTAGCTTCTTCGTCGAATAGAATGCATTGTGAACAGGACAACTTATACGGACCGCAAGACGCATAAGACTGCCGCGAGTTTCCCGACTCCTCGATGATATCATGGAAACAGCGAGTAAAGTAGATAACACAGATCAGCGCTAGATTCGACAGGCCGAGTTTAACGCAGAAATTCCGTGGCCCAGCAAATATGTGGTGTATTCAATCGACACACCTAGATTGAAGTTCTCTTCTTGCCAGTTTCCGACTGTGCTGTTGCAGTTGACCTAGCATATCTTTTGTTAGATAATGAAAAAGCTTGGACGAGTAACGGTTATAGGTAACTCACCTTGAGGTTAGGAGGTAAACTCGTTCGTGGCCAAGAATACGATATTCGCTTATTCTTCGCCTGAACGTCCATAGATAGTCGGTTGCTGGGATTATTTTCGTTTAGCGCGGGCTCTAGCTGGGGATTATTGAGGTGGGCTTGGTCTCTATTGTTGTTTAAGGGTTTCGTGGTTTTTCTGTGGGATGTAGGGTGTCTGATATATCATTGTATTGAGGCAGTATGCGTATTTAGACGATGAAAGATGATGGAAATCAAACAAAAAGATATTGGGTATCCTGGGAGTGAGTATTTATATATAACTATATATACGGATAAGCAACACAACACAAGTCTGAATTGGTCTTATTAATACCGAAAAAACCAAGACCAAAAAAGGATGCAAGTCATTATTCTTCCTTAGCCTGAGCTTTCGCTCGCTCTTTAGCTTTCTTCTCTTGCCTTTGTACGGCAGCTTCAGCGCCAACACCCCCAAAGACAAGTCCAACTCCCAACCACTGTCCAGCAGATAACGAGTGCCCGAACCAAAACACACTAAGGAGCATGGTCAACATCTTGCGCGTAACAGTGACAGTAACCAGAAGCAAGGACGAGAAGCGGGAGAGTGTATAGAAAATAAACAGCTGGCCAATTGCACCACAAGCAGCAAAGCCGAGCACGTTCTTCAGCGCTTCGGGGTGCCGAGACAGGAACGAGATGGCGGTCGACAGCTCCGTCTCTGTGGATGGCGGAATGGGAATGGGAAGAATAGCATGGATGATGCCGGTGGAAGATAGGTGCGGCATAATACCCAGATAGAGAGTGGTCAGGGCAGTGGATAGGACATTCTGCGCCACCATCATCTGCGGTCCGGTAAAACGCGTGTAGATCTGTGGGGAGGTGAAAATGTGGTCCTGCGTGGTGTTCGTGAGGCCATCCAAAAGGAGGTTAATCGAGAGTAGAAAGATCCCCCACAATGAGGAGCCCGAATGGTTCTTCTCTGCTGCTGCTGCCATCTTCTTGCTCGTTCCAGGGTGGTGCAGGGTGAAGGTTGCGACTCCGAGCGTGACCGCGAGGACAACCAAGTATTTATACAAGGGATAGCGCTTGCGGAAGATAGTCAAATTGAGAAACATAACCGGAAGAAGTTTGCATGATTTGGCGAGAATGAAAGTTAGGTAGTCTATATGAGACAGACTGGCGTAGCCAAAGGGCGATGCGAGAGACGAGGTGATGCTGATGAGGATCAATGGGAAGAGGATCTTGCGAGTCGGGAAGATCGACGGAATCTTTTGGCCCTTGGGTGTCGAGAAGACAAGATAGAGAAATCCCGTAATAGCAGCAAAGGAGGACTGAATTGTGTTCAGGACGATCGAGAAGGTAAAGCGTTCCGTGGGAGGTAGGGGCTCTGTTGCGCTCGCCGGCCGAATGGGGTAGGAGACGGTTGTAATAGCTTCCTGTAGGACACCCCATGAAAGGCTTCAACAGTCAGTATACACTGTTCCAGTGCCATCCGTTCGAGCGATGAACATACAATGAAGCGTAGATCCCCAACACGCAAATCATCAGCTGCATCACGCCCGGAGTCTCTTGCGCGGAATCATGCGCCGCGTCTTTCCCTGTATTTTGGGCCTTAAAATTTTGTACTTTCGCTTGCCCGTTTGCCTTGAAATCATCAGGAAGCATATGCATCAATTCCGAGGACGTTGCCCGCTGTAGGGGTGCTGTTTGTTTCTGTCGCGCCATCTATGCGGCGAACAGGGTACTTCGCTCGAAGGGAGAACGGGTGACAAGAGGAGCGTTTTTCTGAACAAACGATTAATGTCAGGCAATTCGAGCAACGGAGGACTGTCAGTTCAACGTCGAAGTAGCAATTGCCATGGGTAGTTGAAAGACAGAGTTGAGGATATGTGTTCTTCCCACCTAGAAATGCGACTGGAAATATTCCGTTTTGACCGCCCTCGGAGTTTCTCGAATAAATATTCTCCGCCGAACTGGCGATTGCAATTGACCAGTGTCTTGTTTTCTTGTCTCTATAAGGGTCAAGTAAGTCATTGAGGAGACCTAAACCCGTTCATGGCTCCTATAAGAACCCCGCATACTAATACTTGTGTAGTTTCTAACAACATTATCGTCTACCATCCCACCTCGCATCGCCCGCATCGTCCCTCTGCCAGGAATCAGAATAAAGCAGACAACCAAAATGACAAGCGAAATACCACCATCATCCTCGAATCCCCTCAAGAAATCCCCAGAGCCCTCCGCGCTGACCACACTCATCTCCTCCGCCGCCATCTCTCCCACCACTCCCCTCTCCGCAGCAACCCTCCAAGTCCTCCACAACCTCCAACACCAACACCTCTGGACCTCGCTCCAAATCCACCGTCTCTCCCTCCCAGAAGCCCAATCCACCTCGTCCGATATATCATATGCATCATCAACAGCCACAGTCGCCTTCGTGATCTCCGGCGTCCCGCCGAACAGAATCTACACTCACCCCGACGAACAACTCTTCATGCTCGAGCGCGGTCTTCGCGATAACGACATTGATCCGGAACGCACATTCGTCCTTCCCACTGTAGAAGGGCAGTCGTGGTCTTTGCGGAAGATGGCGGCGGTCTTTGACTCGTTACCGCAGATCGATGAGGGCTTGGCTTCGCTGGCTCCGGAGAGAGTGAGAGGAGGAGAGGCATCGCAGCCACGGGACGAGAAAGAGGCTAAGATCGCGGAGTATCTGGAGTATCGGAAGAATGCACGGTCTACGAAAGAGTGGGGTGGGAAGCGGCTGTTGCTGTCTATGGTGGATAGGAATATGGGTGGTGATGGGACTGTGGTTTACTATGTGGTCCAGGAGGGTGCTGTCAAGCCTCGGCAGAATTAAAAAAGCATCTCATGTTTCGATAGCATTCTTCATAGGCGTTCACGGATATATACCCCGGCGTTGAAAAGCAGAGGGTTAGAGTAGCAATCGCATCGTATTCACTGCCCGCACAATTATCTACTGTACTCTCTCCGTCTCAGCCCTAACAACTTCCTTTTAGCTGTCCCTCATCCCGTTTCGTGCTTACCAACTCGATTATTCTGGTCCATCTTAGTTGTCATATTCCATCCAAGTCTGACCGCTCAAGGTTATTCCTGCCTCGGAATGCCCGTAACTCCACGCTTTGGATGTTTTATCCTTTTGCAGCCTTTCACCTTACGTCTAACCGTCTTTTTTTTCTCGCTTATTGATCTTTTTTGATTGCATTGTTTAGTAGATCCGACCTGGCAGCAAGAAAACGACCTGGAGCGACAACCCATCTACGATTGTTTTGATGAACCAAGGTCATTGTTCGAAATCAGAATTACATATAGACACAGCTTTATGCTTTTGTTTCTTTTGACAAGGCTTACGCCTTGAAATAAACATCAGTCCCTCACTCACTGAACGAGCCTAACTGCTCCCAATACAAGGCTTCTACGCTGGTTTTACCAGATACACAAAGATCAAACCGGCCATGCAAATCTTTAATGGGCCGAAGCCTTGCTATCTAATATATACATATGTACAAAAGAACTTTTTGGAGAAAGGAAAAATCGCTAGTATGGCGGGCGATGGATTTCGGACGTGTCTTCGTGATCAGGTGACCAGAGGGCGCCTGGCTTAAAGGTGGTTTTGTGAATAGCCCTCAATCGAGAATCATTCATGATTCGAGGTGCCTTTCGGGCCTAGCCCGTTACCAAATCATAAACTAGTGATGGAGTTGGTTGAGGAATTAAAATAGGGACAATCAATGAAACCGGAGTTCACTTGGATAGAAGACTCAAGACTGGATGAGTATCTGCTAATACTTATTGAACTACGCACAATTTAGTATCTATGAAAGGACAAGTAAATTCAGACTGTCCGTTGTGACAGCCTGGTCACGTTGACTGAGTATCACGTGAGGTGCGGTTGTTTGAAAAAGGAGGGGGTGGCTCAGGATCGGAGAATCAATAATCCGGACTGCACGAGGCTATTTGAGAGTCTTATTCAATCAGAAGGATGTGATATTGAGATCTAGGACACTTTGATAATAGAATGAGTGCTTATCCTATAATATGTATGCGCACATCGACCACATATATAGGAATCTACTGACCTCGCCTCTCGGGCCGACCATTTTCCCGGTCGTTCCTTAATTCAGCTTTCATCGGTTTGCTTTGTTGCTTTGTTGATAAATAGGGCGTTACATCCGTTCTTCCTTCCTCATGTCAATTATTCTGTCAATAGCTACCTAGGTAGAGCACATGAGTTGATGTTCCATTAACCTGGCTGAGCTCCGTGACA
>JAMAHJ010000063.1:0-93140 GCA_023627475.1 Aspergillus sp. S3505 | reverse complement strand
AGTTATCATGGTAGTCGTATACCATCTACCAATGCCAAGAGATGGTATATGGTAGTTGATCACGTGACTTATTCGCTTGAATATCATCCCGATCCTCATTCCTCCGGGTAACATCCTGGTTTCTCCCTGCATCTTTATTGTAGTCTGTTATCCAATGATCCTGTCTTGACTCCCCGCATCATCACGTGAGATTGATACGTTGGGTTTGTAACAGCTGAGGGGGGGGAGGTGCTTCAATTGCTTCTTCTGGCTGTGCGACTAGCTCCCGAAGCTCCAAAACTGACAAGCCTTCTTCATAAGGTATCTGCCTTTTAGACCGAGTGCGCTTTTGCTTTTGCTTCTCATTGGCAGCACGTAATTCAGTGTTTTCCTTTGCTAAAATTGTAGCACTTTGTATTGCGAGTTGGCAGCCTTTTACTAGCTGATTAAGTGCACGATGTGTTGGGCTTGGTGGGCTTTGTGAGCGCTGTCTAAGTAGCCTTTTAATTGATGAAGCTTGTCGACGTAATTGCTTAAGTGTTTGAGGAGTTTTTGGTGTGAAATGTCACGGGGCCAGCCCGTGACCTATGCACGTGACCTATGCACGTGATGCACAGAGATATCTGATAAGGATCGATCGGATAAATGGTTGACCCGAGTAGCGAGGTCAGGAGATTCTTATAGTCGATGTGTGCGCACATACTGTAGATTAAGCACTCAATCAGTTGCGTATGCGCACATACATTCGTTAGACAATACAGCTCTTCGTTAAACTAGTTATCTACATATAGACCTCGTTTAGTCCGGAATAATCGACCCCCGATTTCCCTTTTGAGCTACGATCCGAGAGACCCCGCTTCAGTTCTGAATAGCCTCAATCGAGAATCATTTATGATTTGAGGTGCCTTCCGGGCCTAGCCCGTCACATGCAACATCTATGCCAGAGTCATTGACTCCCCCCAGGACTAGCCCGCCAAGTCCAAGTCGCGGCAGTACAGTCAGTAGCTCTATATGGAGCAGAGCTCTGGTGGCAAGGCCAGAAAGAACAGCTAGCAATCATACAGCTCATGATCAATCGACAGGCCCGTGCAATTACTGGCATGTTGAAATCCACTCCTGTAGGGCCACTAGTCCGCGAAGCGGGCCTGGCATCAGCAGAGGCCCTATTGGAGGCCCGGCAATTGAGATATACTACCCGGCTGCTCAGTTTACCGGAGAACCATCCGGCTAAAAAGATCCTTCCAGTGAGCTTCCGAGAAGGGGATCAACACACTCAGGCCGGGGAGCAGACCCCAGGGAACCGACAATGGGCTGAGAGAAACAACCGAGGCCCATGGTCCCTGGGACAACACTTCGCTCGGCAGCTAGCCAATATCCTACCAGCGGACCCATCTGAGGGCTTTGAAAGCACAGTTCAGATGACCAGTAGCCGGTTCCCAGGCCAAATAGAGACGCTACCAGGTCCAGAGGCCTTAGTTGCAGCGCAATCTCTTTCTCCAGGACGACTAGCGATCTGGTCAGATGGATCAAGATTGGAGAATGGGAGGTGTGGAACGGGACTTGCATGGCAAGAACCAGGAGGAGCCTGGAAGACCCAGGGGATCCCATTGGGCAAGGGACATGAGGTCTTTGATGCAGAGCTTCTTGGAGTTGTTCAAGCACTCCAGGTAGCAAAGAAAGCAGGAGATCAGAGACCGGTCACTATCTTGCTGGACTCCCAAGCCGCCATTGCGAGGCTGCGACACACCCAGTCAGGGTCAGGCCAAGCATTAGTGGTCCAAGCACATGCTATAGCCAAGAGACTACATGCCCGAGGTTGTAACCCACTATCCAATGGGTTCCGGGACACGCAGGGGTAGAAGGAAATGAGAGAGCTGACCAGGCGGCAAAGCGGGCAGCCAATAAGCCTCCAGGAAAAGGCCCAAGAGAGATCTCTCTGGCATTTGCCTGTAGAGCTTGAACAGAAGCCATCACAACACAAAAGCAGAGGTGGCTCACTAAGGAACTCAGCCAACGATCCCAACAAGGTCAACGAATGTACAGGCCGCAGAAAAACTGGCGGCTCAACCCAACAGCTGCAGTTGCTCCCAAGCACTTGGCAAGCTGGTATTTTCAACTGAAACACGCAGCCATTGGAGTATACCTACATCAGATCAAGGCCCAAGAGGATACGACCTGCAGAGATTGTGGCTTATCAAGGGAAACAATACACCACCTTCTCTTTGAATGCCGGAAATGGCGACACCAACGAAACAAGCTCTACAGGGATCTGGAGCGGGATGGGGTTATGAGACCCACTGCTGCAGAGGATCACCCGCAGGGACGACTTCTAGGAGAGCCCAAGGCTACCAAGGCGCTGCTACAATTCCTAGCCAGTACCAGTGTAGCTCTACCCCGAGCACAGTTACAGCGAACGGCGGAAAGAACCCAAAGAGATGACGAGTGGGGCCTGGAAGCATTGGAAGAGGCGATTAGAACAGGAGAAGGATAGCGGGGAGGGTAGCCTAAGCTGAATTCCAGCTTAGGCCACATCCACCCTGCTCTGGAACACAAGGAGAGCACTCTGCTCGAAAGCCCTGCGCATACAGACGGTTTGGGGCGAGGAAAGGATCAGAAAGAGTATAGAAGGGGGCTAGTGCCTCAGGGACTTATAGGGATAAGAGACTGTAGAATAGCTACCGGCCTCGAGTCCACGAATAATAGTCTGTCATAGCTCTGGGCTCGGTATGGACAATAAACTTGATTAAATAATAATAATAATAATATCGCCCCCTCCAGGCTCCGTAGATAGTCAACAGGTAGAATTCGATGAAGGTAACGAATAGAGAAACAAGGCCAACCGAGCACGTATGCTGGGTTGTTGGTTAAGTGCAGACGAGTCAGAAACTAGAAAAGTAACCAATGCTGAGTGACTTGAGTTGATCGTGAGGGACTAAGCTAAGTACATCGCCTTTGTCAATGTGATTGATACTAAGCTTCATGAAGGTTTGGATCTGCTGGTCATATGAATGTTTATAGAAGAATAACGAGAGGTACGAGAAAATGATGCCGGAGGCTCAACGAGAGATGTGCGATAATAAGGAAAGACGATCGATTGATGTAGAAAGCTATGATTACCGCGTTCCGGAAGGCTAGCGAAGATGAAGACATCTACCATCTAATCTATGGCGCTCCCAAATTATTGTCAGCTCCAAATTGCAAATAAGAAATATGGATCTAAACTTACTCCTGTTCATGCATTGACATTGCATGCTGCGCTGCTTGTTGGGTGCCATATAGAATAAAGCCAAATTCTTTGCTTTGACCCGTGTCACGATCACGCAGAATTTCCTGCATAAGTCTCAGTACTTGACAAATTTTGCTGTATAGCAAGGTCAAAGACAGATAGATATCAATGCATTTGACATACCACGTCGAGGATTTGGCCAAATTGACCAAATGCGACTCGTAGGGTCTCATCAGACGTATTTGGAGATATATTCCTTCATATTCAAATTAATACCCTCTGTATGAGGCACTATTCAAGGGAACTTACCCAACATGAACTTTTGATGACATAGTGATTGTAGCTAACTGTACCAGAGACTTGTAATAGTATTGATGTATTTTTGGCGGCACCTAGTTAAAATAACTTTTATGGCAAATCCGTATATTGGCACGGTATATGCGGCAGTGGGCAAATTTATAATCCTCTATTGATAATCAAGTTAACCAGTTATCGCACTAAGAGTATGACATCATCAGCATTACATCAAAATAGCCATCAACTACAGAACTAATTATGTATTTATGCTGCTTTGATTTAAAGTCACGCTGGATATACTTGGATTTTGTAGTAGCTTTATTGGATGGAAGCATTACCCATGTGGGTGCACCGCCTGGGCCGACCATAAAGTTAGGTACACGGTACAAATCTAGGACCGATATAAGCCGACACCTATCTGCAGAGTACAGAGAATAACGGAGAAAAGTTTCGTGTGTGTGTGTGTGTGTTTGTGTTTCTATTTTAACTAATGTAATTGAACACCGAGCGAACGGTATCAATATCCCATATAAAACAGCAGTTCTCAAGGCCTCAGTTTCTCAACAACCATGGATGTAATACACATCAAATCTCAAATAATAGAATGTCACTGCACATTTCATACATACATGGAGTGAACAAGCAATTCTAATACGTGTTTCTCAAGTTAATATAAATTACAACTGTATTTTTGGTATTTATAAATATCCCAGCGTTTATGGCGATGGATGAAGTCTAAATCCCAAAAACAATGTGATATACTCTTGAATACACCTTATATATGCTAGCATGATTTGGATATACTCTTATACTAAAGTTTGCGCAACTGTTTAGTCGTCAAAAGCTGCCATTTTGTATGGTATATAGACACCGCTCGCTCGGAGTCCCCGCTCGCTCGGAGTGCGATTACATTAACGTAGTCGGATAACCGAGCGGAACAGGACAGCGAGCGGAACATCCATGTATTCCATATAAGACAACACTTTTTTGAGAAGCCCATATCTCAGCCACTCATAGGTACAGGAGAATGCAAAGTATAATAATAAGTGTATCTAAACCCAAGAAAGGTGCTTCTTATTTTTATAAATCTTTAAACGAGTTCCCTATCCATGAATATTAAGATAATCAAAAATACAGGAAAATACGAATGTAATTTACTTTTACCCAGAATAATTTCCATCTTAGGAAGCTGTTAGCTTCGTATATATATAAGCAGTCCCAAAAAATGCTGTAAATTGAATTCCAGGCCCCTTGGATGTTTTGTTGTTGAGAGATCAATGTCATAAAAAGTGCTGTTTTATATGGAATACATGGGTGTTCCGCTCGCTGTCCGATTACATTAGTTAACTTAACTAGTTAAGTTAGTTAACGTTATTTTAACGTAACCCACAAGCGGGCCGCGCACACAAGCGGGTCGCGCACTTTCCGAACAGGGACAGCTAAAAGGCCTATTTTGAACACCCAAACGGCATTTATATATAAAAACTAATTACTACTGCGATTAGGACAGTGAGTCCTTTTATGTCCCAAAACATTGCAATCAGAACACCGTGGTGGCGCCCGTACATGTGGTTGTGTTGTAAATGGTGCAGCCTCCTGTGACGGGCTAGGCCAGGAAGGCACCTCGAATCATAAATGATTCTCGATTGAGGCTATTCAGAACCACCTCGAAGTCAGGTGACCTCCGGTCACCTGATCACGAGATCAAACATGAATTCACCGCCGCCGAGCTAACGACCTTTCTTCAACGAGTTCTTTTGTACATATCTATATATATTAGATAGCAAGGCTTCGGCCCATTACACCTCCACCTGGATAGTATCCTCAACTCTCTGGGTCTCATTCCTCTGCTGCATAAGCTCTGTACCTTCCTGAATAGAAAGGCCACCTGTATGAGCTATCTGTCGTTTAGATCGCTTCCTCTTTTGCAGTGTTTTCTCATGTGCAGCCTGTAAATCCTGGACTTCTTTGGAAAGAAGGATTGCACTATTCATATGGATTTCACACCCTTTGACGAGCCGGTCTATTGCATCATTTAATGGGCTCGGTGGGCTCTTTGTACGCTTCCTAAGGAGCCCTTTGATTGTAGATGCTTCTTTTCCAGCTGCCGGAGATTATGAGGCGTTTTAGGTGCTGAATTGGTAGATTGGCTGCCCGGTGGTGTAGAGGTCTTGAGTTGTACATTGAGTCGCCCAAGCACTGTTCCTGGATCGAATGGAACCAGGCCGCTGGCTGCAAAGCTATTTTTGATATTTTCTGTCTTAAGGGCCTCTGTACGAGCTTGGGGATAGACCTCAAGAAAGTCAAATTTGTCAATATGGTTGAAGCGACGCCGTGCCTTGTTCTCAACCAAGCGGCCATATGCCCGCTTCAGAGGTGAGAAGCAGCCCACATCAAGAGGTTGTAAGAGATGTGATGTATGAGCAGGCATGCAGATTGGTATAATATCATTCTGACTGCAGATTTCATCAAATTGAGGTGTTAAATGACTTCCATGGCCATCAAGAACCAGGAGGCGGTATTTTCCAATCGTTCGGCCATTTGTAGCTGGAATAAAGGTATTCTGAAGCCATCGTAGTCCAATCTGATCAGTTGTCCATCCATTATCACTGACTTCAATCCTCCAGTCCTTTGGCAAGGCCTCATCTTGATACCATCCCTCAATATGGACCTTTCCTTTGAAGATGATACATGGCGGGAGAGCCCATCCAGTAGAGTTGATACACTCAATAGATGTCACCCATTCCCGATTCCCTGGCTGTACAAGAAAGGGCCGGCCAGTCATTTCAGCTCTAGAAACTACCTTAGCAGTAGCTATTAGGCCCATTGCATATCCTGTTTCATCAAAGTTGTAGATATCTTCCAGTGCAATCCCATGTTGCATGATTGTAATTTGTACCCGATCAAACCATCCCTGAATGATTTTTGGATCTTCATTTTTCGCCCGCTGGTAATTATAGCGTCGAGAATACTTGGTTTTGAGCTCATCTTTTCGTTGGATGAAGTTGTAGACCCAATTAACACCAACAGTCTGGATGTTGGCAGAACCACGCTGTTACAGATCTGACCACATCATTCTCACGTGACGATGCGGGAAGTCAAGGCAGAATTATTGGATCATAAGCAATGATGGAAATGCAAGAAGAGACAAGGATCAGGCTGATATCTGATCATATCCGTCACGTGATCATCTATCACGTATACTCCTATGATCTACGATAGCAGTAGTATATCCAGTATACCATCATGACTGATTGCTATTGGCTATACCCGATATACCAAGGAGGCACGGTATAGAAACGATATACCGGGAAAGATATATAAGGACACTCATTCATGTACTTAGCTTAGTTCTTCGCGATCAATACAAGTCAACAAACATTGGTTACATTCTAGTTTCTGACTCGTCCGCACTTAACCAACAACCCAGCATACGTGCTCGGTTGGCCTTGTTTCTCTATTCGTTACCTTTCTCGATTCTACTTGTTGATTAGTTTACGGAGCCTGGAGGGGGCGATATACCCATCAACGCATACGAACCACTGAACCGGACCCGGAGGGGCATTGAGCATACGATATCTGGAAGACACTTAGGGTAAGTGTCCTGTCTCGAAATACAACTAACTAGAACCCTAGGTACGATACGAGAGAAGCCAGGTTGTGACACACGCTTTGACAGTAGAATATTGGCCATTTCTTGAATATGAGCAGGTCGGGGGGCTGCTCCGCGTCGATCCATGGAGAATATCCAATGTACAAGTGACTCCTCTTCATTTTGTGTCAATTTATGGTTGTTGGCACGTTTCTCAGCGCAATAAGTTTTGCCATTGAGCCGGTCTCGTAATGTTGATTCAGGCACGGTGTAAACACGTGCTGCCTTGCGTACAGAGCTGATATTTTGATTTTTGATAGCCTGTATAGCTAATAAGAGGCGGCCCTCTTGTTCGATAGAATTTCGACTCGATTGGGAGCGCTTTGGTGGCATGGTGGCGATTTAGATTGCTTGTATGGGTTGAGAGATGTAGAAAACGTGAGGGGTGGCGCGGCCCGCTTGTGGGTTACGTTAATTGGGAGAATTATGCACGGAATGGGAGGAAGCGGGCCGCCCAGGGCCGCCCGCTAAGGCCCAGCGGGCGGGCTGTGTCAAGGTCTATACCTACAAGCACAAGATTAACTCTGTGTCTTAAGGTTGGTTAGTCACCATCTTATCATTTTGTTAACATGCCAAGGCGTAGCAGGGTGGGAAAGCCAAACATGAAAGGCGGGGCATGAGTTTCTGTAACTTGTCAAAAGTGCTGTCAGAAAAAAATTATGTTTAGATGCTCTTTTACTGTAGCAGCGCTATTTCTGCAAAAGTGTCACAGTGACGGCTCAGCCCAGCTCACCGGCTTTATCGACAAACACCATCAACATCGCAACGATGCTATGCAAGCAATTAAGACAAACAGCTGCTTAGCGATGCCACACAACTGCCACGGGCTCGGACTAGTAGGTACTAACAAAATGATATTCCAATCTCAACTAGCGTAGCCATCGACGAGATTATTGTCCCCATCTCGATACTGGATACCAATGCAAAGTGAGGAAGCAGCTATAGATTGGACTCCAACAAAAGTAATATGTCATCAAGAGTTGCGTTGGTTGGGTAGGAGATAGTTTCTAGCATGTTTATATCAGTGTCAAGCACTGCAGAGGAACTCTGTATATTGCCTAGAGATGTTTGTGTCTCTTCTGGTTCTTGGAAAAGCATATCATCTCGTCCGTTGTAGTCGAAACCCTGAGAGGCCGTTGATTGTGCATGCTGGGGTGCACTACTGCTCTGATTCTGTTGCCGAGATGTGGAACTGCTTGTGTCTCCTGGCGGGTAATCCGCAGTGCTGAACGTCTGAGATAGACCGTTATTGGAGGATATGCCACCTAGATCCAGGCCCTTGCTCGGGGCTATACGGTGAAGGTAGTTATTGCAAATATGGAAAGCCCGACGAGCGGCCTCATCAGAACCCCCAAGCCAATGCAGCCAGTGAAGGGCTTTCTTTGTCGCAGCAAGGACAATTTCAGGCGATTCAGAACTCCCAACAGCGCCCTCACCAGTCTCGGCCTTCGCACCTTTCTCAGCCCTCATTGGCACTGAGCCAACAGACATATGTATAAGCATAATTATAGTGGCCTGCATCAAAAAATGGAGGAAACTCCACCATGAGGTAGTGTTATAGACCCACCCCGTTTCCGTCTGATCTGGCAGAATAGTGATGAGCGCTAAGGACGCACGGAGACATGCTAAAGCAGTGTTATTATGAAACTGTGAATGGGGAAACCTAATCCCGCTCTTCGCATCGATTTGTGGTCGTGTGAGGCAAGGCCGGTTAAGGACAATCCGGGCGCTGTAATAGTGCAATGCCAATGAGACTTGGTAACGCGATTCACTCCTGGGGAATGTATTACCATGAATGTCTTCAATGGCCAAGGATGCGTGTAAGCCAGACAACCATTGGTCCATCTTACCACTGTAGAGGCCAATGCGATTTTTTATCTCAGCCCAACCATCTTGGAATACATCAGTACTATACACTCGATTGGTGATGGCGTGCATGATCAAAGACAGATCTACCAGATAGAAGAAGTAGAGAGATGGACTGCATGCAACAGATTTCAGGCACGCCTGCTGTGCTCCAATTTGTTCGTGGCGTTGATAAATAGTCCACTGGATGTCACAGGCCTGGGCCAATGGTTCATTCCCAAACTGCCTGACACCAGGTACCCCATACTCCAAAATTTCTGTGGGCAGCGGTGGAGGTGCAGAGCAGGAACCATCCCCAAGGCAGGATACCCGGCCCGTCATGACAGAGAGCAGATGTTCTAGATAAAAGATCGACCACCACAGACATTTCCGTGTCTCGTTTGATCCTGAATCAAACTTGATGCTCGTTCGTCGGAGGTTGAGTCCTAATGCGATGCCAGAACGTGCGGCAATTCCGATCATTTTCCATGATATGTAGGTTTGTTAGAAGTGCAAGACATGAGACAACATGCGCAGAGACAATTCCCCTGCAAGAGTCTTTTTGGAACCCATACCTGTTAATTTGTGACACAGTCAAGAAGTATAACCCCATAAGAGCCTCGGCCTGCACTTGTTGCAGATCCTCATGGTCGTAGAGGACATTCTCTGAAATGCTGAGGGATTTCGCTCGCGCAAAAAACATGTTCTCATCAATTTCACCCTGCGCACCTTGTCTGGAGTATCGGCAGAATCTACTGCTAATCGCAAGGATCATGTTAAAAATAGCCAACCACTTTCTCCCGGGATTTACGCGGCTTTCTGAGAACAGGCGGTTGTACTGCTCCATGAACAAATCCTGTCGGATGATAGGCATGGAATCATGGACCTTGTCGAAATAAATCTGGAATAACTGGTCTGTCAAGGCTTTTGGTGGTAGGACGAAAGCGTTTCGCACTTCTGGATCGGAGAGACGGTCATGATCGAGACGGTAATTCATTGAGGCGATGGAGTCATCACCGCGAAGCAGGTATTGTGGAGGGCTCTCCAAAGAATCCCCCCCCTGTCTTGTTGTATCTGACTCCAACCGTTGCATCCACGTAACTTCGGAATTCTTGCCCATGTACCCAGTAGCCCTGCTTTCTTCGCTCCGATTGAGATCTTCATTCACGGTATCGATATCATCTAGAAAACCGATTGACGACGAGGGTGAGGCATCAGAGGCATTGTTTTGACGCTCACTCTGTTTTGTAGAAGGGCCCTATACAAATTAGTCCTTTCTGGCTAGTGTGCAGTAACACGAGAGAGCAGACACACGTTTAGGACACTGGCGATTCGTTTCGCAAGGAACCCGTCGATTCGATGGGAAATATCCTTAAGTAATTCCTCGTAGGCTTTATTTTTTCGGTTCGCTGACTCTAGTTGCCTCTGCACTTTGACAGCTTTTGCTTCGGAATAAACACATGTCGCCAGACCCTGGGCCTGGCACTGAGCGCACATAGGCCGATTGCCGTCACATTTCATTTTTCGTTGTCGACAGGTGTCGCAGGCTCGAGCTGTACGCTGTTGTCCTTCATTTTCACGCCTTTCGCGCCTCAGGCGTTGAATAGGAATTTTCTGTAGCATCTTGACCCGGGCAGCAACACAATTCTTGGGTGGAGGGAAGTTGGAATTCCAAGATATGGTTGTAACTATGAACACACAGTTATGCTTATTCAGGCGTAAGAATGATGGGAAGTGCGATGTGATTAGGTGTGGAAGCAGATAACCATCCTTTTTTTTTCGCCCGATTTCGGGTGGCAAAGAGTTTTATCAGAAATCAGAAAATGTGATGTGTTAGAATTATTGGTGATAGGAGATTGTCACATTCTTTCCTTTCTCGGAGCAGTGCGGCCATATTCGACTATTAGTCGCTGCTGAATTGTCCCCTAGTTAGATAGCTACTCTTGCAACTTCTTTTTTTACTCAGCCCAGCCTTTCTGGGTGTCCACCGGCATTAACAACAAACCGGTTTGTACACCATAGATGTAAATAGGTTTTAACAACTGCCCCGGCGGCTTACAGCCGGAGGGGCGGTTCCCGCATAGCCATGGATAATGATGAAAGTAGCGATGATCGGAGAAATAGTTGGCCCGAAGAGCAAGGCGCGGAGGTCTTCATATAGGCCAGCGTGTGTGCGTTTATAGATATTCAAGCACTCAAGCACTTGTTTTACGCGTTGTTACTATAGACTTCAATATTACTCCTTTTGGCACTCATTGAGTCCTCTATTCTTCGTATGTCATATAGCCTCACGCAGTCGGATTATCGACTCCTGATTCCCCGAACCTGAGCTACCCGCTTCAGATAAGATTGGCTGGGACGGGTATGAGTAAATCCGAATCTGAATCCGAACGATGGGCAGTCCCCAGCATGGGCAGGCACCTCTATGCGGTGCTGGGGATTAGTACTCTTGCAGAGATTATCTTTGTAAGGAGAAGCTAAGACCTGCACGAAAGTGGGCAAAAAAGGAGTGGCGGTGGCGGAACGCGCCTGTCCTGCTACAACAGCGCAGATTCTTCAACACCACCTGGCTACAACGAGAGCCCTCCATACGGTTACGGATAAAAGGATAGCTAGCTAGGTCTTCCCTCTGTGATTCTCCTAGTTAGCCTCTGCCCTGGATGTATATATGGATGTCCCTGGCGCCTCTGCGCCCAGGGCGCGGCCTACAGTGCTGACAGATGCGTATATGAACAACAACAACAACAACAACAACAACAATAATAATAATAATAATAATAATAATATCCATTAGAGGAGCAGTACGGCGTTACGAGTCTCCATACCGGTTTCAACACTCCTCGCCTCCTGATTCTATCCCGAAATTTGAAGAAAATACTGTGAGGTCTGTAGTGGTGGCGTACATAGACATAGAACAAATACACAAATATTAATGACGACATCCCGGTTTTTGTCATTTTGACGTGCCCATGCGCCATAATACATCTTTGCGTCATAGGAATAACAGACTTTTCTGCCGACTTTAAACATGAAATGATGATGGATTCCAGACTACAACAGTCGTCTCAAAGATACTGCAAACAAAACATATCTTCTGGACCACATCATAACCCCTATACGGTTTGCTATCTACTACTCCGAAATGCAAATCACACGTCGGCTATACATATTACCAAGATATTCCCAGAGCCGTTTTCTATTTCAGTATTCGAAAACTCCTGAAATCGCCCGCAGATTCAGTCATCCCAAAGGCGCGGGCACGGACACTTTTGAAAATGGAAAACCAAGCAAGGATATATTGGTTGAAGATAAGGAGGGTCAAAATGGTCTAAAGCATGAAGGTTAGTGTTATATATTCTCGAATACAGCATAGATATTCGGGCGATGGTTGGAAGATAATGGCTATGTTGACAACACATTTATGATAAAATAGGAGACGGAGAGCATGAGCCATCTACAGCGACCGAACACAAGGAAGGACATCAAGACTACTATAGCCTCAAAAACTACCGTGAAGGACCTAATACTGAGAGTGGTGAAATGGACAATCAACAAGATGAGAAGGAAGTCAGTGCACATAATAAGGATATGAAAGATAGACACAGAAGCCATTAACTCTTCCTGTTTATATGAATACCCTGTATGTAATTTGGGCTTTTCAGAATAATATACATTCACAATCTGTAATCTGACTGTTAATTGGGAGGCGATCTTGATTTGGAACCTACTTGTTTGGCTTGGGTTCAGCATCCTGTGATCATCGTTCTGCACAGCGCTGTCATTGTAGGTTAAAGTCAATTCCAAGCCCTGCTTCTAATGGAGTCAGATTGGGTAAGTGGGATGAGATTAAGCCTACGCGAAGTTGACCGAAATGATACGGCTAATCATACAGAGAGTAACCAGGATCGTCCCTGCGCAGAGGCAACCTATAATGTTGAAGATTACGGTAGCATCAGCCTCGGATGAAGCCTTTCAGAAAGACAGAAAAAGTGTCCACTCAACGTCATCGTGTCTACAGAGACTACGCCGAGGACATTGCCACTCTTTATTATTATTATTATTCTTCTTGTTGTTGTTGTTGTTCATATACGCATCTGTCAGCACTGTAGGCCGAGTGGCGGCAGGTCCTGCGGGGCGGCCGGGTAAGCCGCCGTAGTGGTAGTCGCTATGTACATCGTCGCCTTTCTATACTTATCCTGATATCTTATTCTGCATCTTGTATGTCCCATGCTGCTGGTTTCGTACTGCTGTTCCCATGGCCGCGAAGGTCCATGGGTTTGTTGGATACTATCTCGTTTCCGTCCCTACTTCTGCAAGCGCACAACCTTGGCTATGCTATGCTGCCGGTTGCTTCAAGTCCGTTGCTGTGACTCGGTATGTGGTTGGTAGAGTCTGAAACTGGCCTAGGAGGCCTGTCTCAAGCATGAATCGCACTGCCTTTGGTACTAAGTCTGGCCGTGTTAGGTGGGCCCGGTAATCCAGCTCCTGCCTTGACCCCTGTGTAAGATGGCGCATCCGGAGTCCTGCCTGGTTTGTACAGTGGAGGAGAGCATGGCTTGTGTGCAACACTTGTGAGACGTCAGCTCCATCATTACCCGTGCAATGTGAGCTAAATAGTTCGGTTGAACCACCTCTAACTTTGACAACAGAACACATTGATGTTGCATAAATGCTATGGCCTAATCCATACCTCTGAGCGCCTTGAAATTGCTGCTGCATCCCTATAACCCTGGAATCCAGCTTCAATGCATCCCAGAACCTTTGCCAGTCAATGGTAGGGTTAACCAGACATTGCCCGTATTGCTAAAAGTGACGTGTGAGATCAGCGTAATGATCATGAGAGCATGAGAGCATAGTGTTATTTGCCAAGAAGCGAAAAATCATTCTCGTAGCAGTCCTTTCCACAGTAGCGTATCATGGGACGCAGTGACCGGAAATTCGACAACAGAGCTCCGATCATTCATCACTTGGCAGTGAGATTTGGCTCCAGACCTTACAGAACCGCCTCCGCAGGAATGTGACCAGTGTCTGTGGCGAGAATAACCAACGAAACCACAAGTGAGGCATTTATGCCATTGGATTTGCTTCTCCCGGACGCTAAATCTTTGTCATCTGGGCGCTCCAACGACATACGCGGCACATGAAATCGGCGTCATGCAGAAAGGGGTAATGATGGGGTCGATTGTAAGCTATAATCAGTCTTGGGAGTCTGTCAAGCCTGGAGTCAATATCTTTTCTTTGATGAGGGTCGAAAGGGCGAATACCATTGATAAAGAGCAGCCGGAAAAGCAAGGCCTCATGTAAATACATCTTTTAGTAAAAGAGAGGGCAGTAGAGATTATAAACCAATTCACCGTATGAAAAATAGAGGGAGACAAGGTCCGCTCGAAGCGCCGGTCAACGTAAGCAAGGAAAAAGGAAACCGGAAGTGGAGGCGAGAGGGCCGCAATTTCCGAAAGAAAAAAGAAAAAAGAACAAAAAGAAGGGGGGTGGCGAAGTTCAGATGGCCAGGAATATGGATGAGTGCAGAATATGGGAGGGAGTTTGGCAAGAGAGAAAGATTTGGGGAGGAGACGAAGTCAGAACAGTGAGGGAGGGCTCTTTTATATTGGGAGGCCAGGCGGGCGGTGTTTACAGTACGGCGTATCGGGAGGCTACACCAGAAACGGCAAAACTAACCGGAAGAGGGAATTCACAGGTCCTGGTTTTACAATGCTAAAAACTAAAGAATCCGCTCCGTCGCTTCCCAACCGGGTAGACAATCAACGCTGCAAGAAAGAGTCCAACCGTAATCCCAATCGCAATCTGAATCATCCCCAATCCCAAACTAGCAAATGACGGATCCTGACTCGTACTGATATTGCTACCGTTCTTCGATCCATGCAGACTATCCCGCACCTGATCCGCATATTTCAACCCAGCGATCAGCGAGCCACTCGATGCCAACCCCGAGGGCACCAGGACAAATATCCCTGGTAGGATGGCAGTGGCTGCGTGACCGTGCCAGAAACGACTGTATAGGTTTCCCAAGATGCCAATGGTGAATGCGCCGACGGTATTGGCCACTTCAGAACTTGGCCCAAGTTTTTTGGTGCTGAAATAATTAGTGATATAGCCGCAGGCGGCGATGATGACCATCACAGGGGTTTGTTTCCATTTGGTCTGATTGATGATGGCCAGGAGCATGGCAAAGATTGGGACAAAGGGGAAATGCTGGACAAGTTCATTTCCATATACCGAGAGGTGCGGACATGTTTTTTGAGAGGTGGCATGAACATCAACTAATCCATACATGGTCGTTCCCAGTGTGATTCCATACCCTAGGAACAAGGAATAGATAATCGCATAGACCATTCGGATAGACCCAGCGACTATTTGGTGTGATTGGAGTTCGAGACTACTGCATAGCACAAGGAATCCAGGCAGAATCAACGCAACTGAGGACTGAGACAAGGCAGAAAAACAGAACAGATACTCTTCCCCTTCACCCCAGTTGACATGAATGCTCCCAAGCGCCCGCGACAGGAAAGACGTCAACACTGCCGCAGTCACTTCAAATACATTTGAATAGAGCACTGACTTGGGCGCGAGAACATGCTGCATCAATCCCACCAGTGATCCAAGGAAAAAGGAAATAGGCATGTCAATGGGGCGAGCATCAAAAGCGAACGGTCCAACTGCTGCACTAGCCAGGCCATATGTCAGGACAAGTATCCATTTGTTGAATCGCGGCTTGCGCTTCATGATATCATCAAGTTCCTGGATTGCCTCTTTGACTTCAATCAAGCCATGAAACAGGTTCTTGTACGCATTATGTGTATCGGCTAACCGGCCTAGATCCACACCCTGCATCATGCTCACCAGCTTCACTTCTGCTGTGCGGGTTGTGGGACTGTCAAAGGACATTATCATGCAACCGGGCAGATAAAAGAATTGGCCATCCACCGCCAGTACCTTGGCCGTCGTCTGCATATACTCCTCCAGCCGGTGAGTGGGAGCTCCGTATTGCATCAGTGCTCGACAGAGCTGCATGATGCATCGTTGCCGGGCGAGGATTTTAGCAATATTTACTTTCACAAGAATTTCATTCTGCAGGTGCTTTTTGTGTTCTTTTCCTTTCTTGGCCTTGGGTTGAGTGATAGACGTGCCGTCCGCCATAGCAGGCAGGCTGGCCAGGCCTAGTTTCATCGATGCGTCTACCAGGGAGGCAGTTGATTGATGCTTGGTCTTTTTATACCATTTCAGATCCTCTTTCTTATGGGTGGCTGCACTGGATGACAATTGCAATTCACTGTCTGATGAGCCTGCCAGAGAGACACTGTCCTTGCTCAAGCCCGTCTGACTACCATGTAACTTAAGAAGTTGCGACAGGATTCCTCCGCCATAATGAGCCTGTGACTCATACCACGAGTTGGGTCGCAATGAGCATTCTGGGCTAATCTTGCTGGACCGCATGTAAGCAGACCGGGGCCTGTGATGTCGGAAATGCTCGTGTGTCATGCTGCAGACTAGATGATGTGCCTCTGCACCAGGCGCAGAAGGTGGCCTCTCATCATCTCCTTGTTTGCCATCGTCCAGGCCGCGCCTCTTCTCGAAATTGTGAGGTAGCGCAGATGGCCCTAGCGTGTATCCTTCATCGACAACTGGTCTGAGTCGTCCCATCAGATACTCTGCCTTTTGGCACAGAAGCTGACTGGCAGCTTTCCATCGTTCTTTGGCTGATCCAGTCTTTTTGGGAGTTTCTTTCTCCCAATATAAATTATCAGAAACATCGTCGGAACGGGAAGACAGATGAGGAAGGGGTTGATTATTTGGTATGTGATTCCTTCCACTTGCTGCATCCCCTGTCTCTTGATCAGACAAGAAGGCATAAGTCAAGTCTGCAGATCGACCGCATGGGGGTAACAAAGGTGGTTGGGACGCCTTAGAGCAATCTCTCACAACGCGATTATCTGGCAGGGACTGATCTGGGGTTCGCTGGAGACCATGAGATCGAAACCTGACCTGGGGAGCCCGTGATGGTTCATTCGATGATTCTGTTGCTTCGTTTTCCCGGTGGGGGGCATTTCCTCTGGTCTGTTGACCGAGGTCTGCCGTGCTGGTTCTCTGTAGGCTTTTCCGTGGAGAGAACAACTTGTAATGTGTATTGTCATGGTTGTTCTCAGACATGGAAGCAATATATGCTGAAATCCTGAGGCCCAAATGATGGGTTGTAATGCCATAAACAGCAAACAAGCAATTTGTAGTAAATGTGGTTGGTCGTTGGTGTTCTGTTCAGGGAGATTTAAGCAGGACAATGGAACCAATATGCACAAGAGGATGGAACCGATAATAGTCCCAGATGGAATCCAGGCAATGTATCAGGAATAAAGCAAGTGAGACAACAAAAGTGTGGATATGGAGAAAGGGTGAGGACGCAGTTGTGGAGACCAAGATGTGGACAAAGTTGGGTCCGTCTTTCTTTCTTTCTTTTTTTTTTTTTGTGGATGAATGAAAAATACCGGTTGTCCGTGGTGAAGTCTCTAGGATGATTTCATCAATGTGGGGTCTGAAGAGTCAACTGCATGCTCCTCCTCACTGTCAAACAGGGTCGGACCCTGCTGTGACTGCAATGTCATGGAGGTCGTATTCCTCCTTTCAGTGTCAAAAAGCGATTAATTGGATGGATTGATATGGCGTTTCAGCTTTTAAAGTTTTATTTTCTGTTATCGTATTCTTCTGCCTGTTTTGGATTGGTGAGGGTACTTCTGGCCATGGTGTAGGCGATGACTGGCATTTCTCTTGTTGGTATACATATATATGCCCAATTGAAACTGTAATGAACACTGTGCCCACCATCATCCCAGATTGAATCCAGTCTTGGCAACGAGGGGATGATTCGATATGACGTCGAGCCCACCACATGGCACAACACGGGCACTCGCTTTGTTGGATAGAAGCGCCCACTGACTATTAAATAAGACCGTTCTCGAACCATTTTCACACAGTCTGAAATTTAATCCGCAGGGATTACAATATTTCCAGTTTTTCAATTTCCACCAGCATAATAACTGATCGCATCAACAATGCACTGGTAAGCAAAGTCACTGAGGGAAGACCGTTATTATGAAACGTCCTATTCAAATGCCGCAATCAGGTTCGAATTAAGCACTCATTCGAATCTCTCATATATCTCAAATTTTTACAGATGGTAAGCTGGGGGTATCACAGGGATCAAGGGGGGTTTTCAGATCGTGAGTCATCTTACAAAGAAACAGTCCAATCACTTGACACTAATGAATTTGGAGACGGAAGCGTACTCGGCTGTGACTTTGCTGGTGAAGAAGCAACAGCCCAGTCATGCATGATCACACAATGGGTAGATAGTTGGGAGAGGTCTATGGATATGTAATGGGCCGAAGCCTTGCTATCTAATATATAGATATGTACAAAAGAACTCGTTGAAGAAAGGTCGTTAGCTCGGCGGCGGTGAATTCATGTTTGATCTCGTGATCAGGTGACCTCCGGTCACCTGACTTCGAGGTGGTTCTGAATAGCCTCAATCGAGAATCATTTATGATTCGAGGTGCCTTCCGGGCCTAGCCCGTCACAGGATAGCGCAGTGATTGTTATGAAAGGTATATGTGCAGTATTTACGGTGCTAATTGCTGATGTACAGTTCCCAGACTTTGTGTTGTAGTCATGTTACGTGTGCATTGTGTACAGACATAAGTATGACAAGGAGATGCATAAGTCTGCTATGCAGCTTTGTGCCCTAACACAACTACCCAACAACTTTTCATACACCAGTTGCATTCATCTCAGAATCATGGACTCCTTGTTCGTCCCTAGTGATGGAGAGGTGAAATCCATGACTCTGATGGTTTGAAAATTTCATTCAAAATCAGCTTATGAAGAGATTGAACTGGGCACTGAATACCAGCTGAAGTGGAATCCAACATGGCTCCAGAGCTCCAAGCCTCCAAAAAACTTCGGGATCTGTGACGGCTTGACGCGGTATCGACACCAAGACGAGCAAACAGCATCAATGGAGCTAACAACGCCACCATGCAAACAGATAAAGAAAGTCCTAGCCTTGCAGCTCAAGCGTACGAACGCTGACAGATAGTCAGACACAACAAACACAGGACTAACCCCTTTCCCAAGCACATATGCTGTATATACCTCTCTCTGTCGACGAGATGATTTTCTCTTTCTTCTTCTTCCCCAGATTCGATATTCTCGTCGATGGCTACAATAGTTTAGATAGGAATTCAATTCGTCATTATCTACTATTCCGAGCCCGTGACAGGATCAAGATATGGGAATAATTTCAAAAAGGTTCGCTCTCCTAGACGCCCGGGCACTGCGACGACCTCAGAAACGACACAGCAGATTGACTGGCCAAAGAAGCTGTTTAGGTTATTCTGGGATGACCTATGAACTACAATACAGAAAAGCGAGCCACAGGCTATACCTCCTGTCAGCAATGTAAGGCCATAACACTATGATTGTAATCAAAGGCGTTGATTAATCCATGAAGGTGAGATATTATAGCAATTACCACCATAATGTGAAAGATTTGGTGAGAACTTATCCAAATATCGAACACGCCAGGATATATACGCTCAGGTACTTGGATCTGAGAATGTGCATTAGACGCCGAATGGCAAGACACATTTTTTTTGACTTACAGCATATATGCAGGCTCCTACAATATAGAGCGAACCCTGCAGAGCAACCCAGACAAGACCAATCTGTTTGTTCATCTGCCTGATGCCAAACTTCATAACTCCATGAATGACAGGAAGGAGTGCTGATAGTCCAAGGGCAATGAACATTTTCGCACGAAAGGGTCGCCATGTGGGGTACCGAAATTGAGGAGTTGCTGAAATCACAGCACAAAGTAGGCCAAGACAAGTTATCTTAGCAAATACATGTAAGTTCTCTCTTTCAAGTAGTCGAACTGTAAGAAAAAGGAGGACAAACCATGGTTAAATAGACTCTCTGCAAATCAGGGTGGCAGTAAAACCCATAGAAGATACTCGGAATGAAACTCCCAACAATCAGAAATACAATGCCAATATAATCCAGTTGGTTTGCAATGCGTGCTATGTGCAAGGAATGATTCTGAACAGTGTGAAAGGTTGCTGATATGCCCAGGCACAGAACAGCTCCCAAGAAGAAACAGCCCAAAACTATGGTATCTGTTGTTGATACACTTGTGTATCTAGGTGTGAGGGCTTTATGGAGTGAGATGCTGAAGAATGAAAGGATAATCGCAGGAATGAGGTGGGAGTAGATGTTAACAGATTCATTATGGACATAAGCAAGGCTCGCGAATGATTTACGAAAGGAATTCGAAGCAGTCCGATAACCTGAAAGGATATATTGGTTGTCACGTTGCCAAGAAGGTAATTGATTCCAGTGTAATGGCATTTTATAACACAGTTGTGTGGTTTCTGTATGCTCAATCCTTTGGTAAAGGACTCAACATTGTCCACACGAAGGGTGAAATAGCAAATGATATATAGGGGTTTTGATGGGATATCTACACAGAGAACGAAATACTTGACAATATAGTAGTACCTAGCTATCCTCACCACCGACCACCCATATTGCCACTGATGTCATGTAAATAATACAACCCTTTTATATTTGATGTGAACCACAAGCGAGAGCCACATCTGCTAACAAAGAAAATGGCATCAACAGTGATGTTAATTAAAAATCAAGTTTTTGTCTTTTCTTTTTTGGTATGACGTCAGTTTTCGTCAAATGGTTGACAAATCTCAAAGACACAAGGTGCTGCGTCAAGATGAGGTCATTAAGAAAACGCTAACCCTTCTGCTTCATCCACCAAAAGGGCTTCATTTAGTAGCCAGAGAAAGTGGAGCATTTTTCATATACACAATGACAGCATTCATGACTGGAGTACTGGATTGTTGCTTCACTTTATTCCTTTCCATCACTTAAGGTTGATGGATTTGCTGGATGAGCATGGGAAAAGACAAGCCATACCCCACTTTTCTGTCAGACAGTTTGCCTCTTTGGGAGGTCCACTGTGTGCCAGTCTCGTGCAATTGGAATCTATTAGTAGACAATTACAGCAGCCCAGTCTTAGAGGATTCCAGTTCGCTCAGCCACACTTGAGAAAAAAATATGATAGTGCTCATCCTATGCCGGACGGTCGTCTCAGAACTTGTGTATTTATGTAGCATTTTTCTGCGAGCGACTCTGAATTTCCTAACACGGGTCCCGCCGCTTTTATGAGGGTTTCACGTGACTACTCCCCGAGTGATCAGGGAACGTCCTTCGACGCTCCGGGACACGCACCTCAAAGAGTCCCAGCTTACTCCGGGAGCTCCCGGAGTAGTACTGAATTACTCCCGGAGCACTCCCGGAGCACTCCCGGAGCATTCCAAGAGTCTACCCAAGAAACAGCGGGTACTCGAATCACGTGATAGAACACGACTGAATATATGGGAAAGAGGGGGGCATTGCTCAGCACGAGCTTACTAACACCTCAGTACGAGTCCCGGAAAAACACTCACTCAGTACGAGTCTTGATTTCTGAGTTTTTCCGTGAATTTAAGACTCGTACCGAGCATATGCCAAGCTTATACTCAACAAATGATATTTCTAAATCTCAGAATCCTCCCCACATAGATTTATAGTTCTTGGACAAAAGTCTACGTAATTCTCCGCAACCACGAAAATATATATAATGACCAGAACATTTCTTTTCCACATAAAACAACCAAACATGAATATTTTTACTAGATAATTAAAAAAAGAGATAGATAAGTGGCATATAATTGATAAAATAAAATAATAATCATATTAGTAATGTGTATACCACCCCTTTGCCTCTAAAACTGCATTGACACGGTTCTCCATAGACCTTACCAACCCATCAAAATATTCCTGTCCTAAACTCTCCCATGCATCCTCCATGGCCATATAAAATTGCTCTTTCAATTGCTCTTTAGTCCCATTAAATAATTCAAGGTCTGGATAGAGGATATATATACGCTCTTTCAACTTGGCCCAGGCATGTTCAATAGGGTTCAAATCAGGTGAGTAGGGTGGCCAGTCAACAAGAGGAATACCTTGCTCATCAAACCAATTCTTAATAATATTGGCTGTATGTATGGGAGCATTATCTTGCATGAATTCCATACCAGATTCCCATATAGCAGGTAGATAATCTTCAATAAGTTTCAAATAGGACTGTGAAGAATACCCTCTTCGAGCAGAATCCTCATCCCGACTCATTCGATAGATTTCAGTGTGGCTACCACCCCAGATCGCTGCCCAAATCATGATAGATATTCCTTTGCCTTTGGTGTATGGAATTATATGCCTTTTTTTCCATTTTTCATTGAAGTGGTTGAGCCGCCATACCCATTGATTCTTCTTCCCTTTGCCTAGCTCAACAGAGCATTCATCACTCCATATAACCTTGCTCCACTGCTCATGTGTCCAATCCTTGCGCATGTATGCCCATTCATAGCGTAGTTTAGCTATTTCCTCAGTTAATTGAGGTCTTTTTTGTGCTCTCCAGTGGCCATACCCAGATTCTTTTAACATGCGTGCAATTGTGCGTGTAGAAATGGGCATCCCAAGTAATTTGCAGATATCTTCAGTTTTGATAAAGGGATCCCGCTTGATTTGTAAAAGAATATATCGCTTATCAGCATCAGAAAGGATCTCTGGCCGTCCGATGCGAGGAGAACTAGTGCCAGTGGTGGAGGACTGATATGTTGCAATGGTGGTTTGAATCGTTGTATATGGTAAATTCATTTCGCGCTGAATATCGGCCTTTTTCTGGCCTGCAAGGAATCGGCCAACTATGACCCCCCGTTGAAAAGGTTCTAATTCCTTTTAGGGGTCGGCACGAATAACGAATATATTCGTATTCGTTACGAATATTCGTAATTCGCATTCGTATTCGCAGACATTTCACACTACGAATGCGAATGCGAATAAATATTTTATTCGCCGCGAATATTCGTAATTCTAGTCACGTGGTAATGGTGATCAGTGATAACTGGAGTGATGAGACTTCATCTGATGTTCTGTGCCTAATGAACAATGATCCGACGAGACTTTTATTACTCAACCTGTTGAATCGAAGCAGCAGCTTGTTGATGTTCCCCAACAAGATGCTCTAGGAGCTATCAAATGGTGTTCTCTAAACTATATATATCTCTCAACAGCACCATCTTCCACATCATCTCACCTTTCAGAGAATGTTGATGTAGCCCTAATAGATCCCTACCACAGCTAAACAATCTCTCTACTGAGACTTCAGCTGCTGGGATGGCAAGATAGTCCCTGGCTGCAGCTGCCATCTGTGGGTATTCATCCTTATGCGTCCTCCACCAGCCAAATAACCAATCTTCATCCTTTGTTACAGATTCATCAACTGTCACCACACCTTCCTCAAAGTAGCAGTCAATATCTGAATGCTGGATCACTTGTGGTTGCAGTTTCTGTAGCACACAAGCCTCCAGGCTTTGCCGCTTATTGTCCCGACGAAAGTTTGATATTGATTGCTCCGGCAATGGTTTTGATGGGTATTGCTCATGTAAGTTATCCTTAATGGATTGAATAACTTTTGGTGCTGTCACCTGCCCGAGCTCCTTATCCAGTAAAAGGGTTTTGAAGCATGGGTCAAGGACAAGAGCTATATAATAAGCATCTTGGGCGTCCATAAGCTCATAATATTTCTTGTATTTTTTCATCCCTGCAGAAATGGTGGAGGTAATGTCAGAGCTAAGCCCTGAAAAGTCGCCTTGTGCAGAAGCTGCATCTTCAAGCATGTCATTCAGTTCATAATAGATGGGAATAGCTAGGCTTATCTGGGATTTCCACTGGGAGACCAGTTGAGTGAACTCATCAAACTTGGAGAGGACCATTTCAAGCTGGTGTAGGTGCAACCAGTCATCAGCTGAAAAGGGTGGAAACTGGTTCTGATGCTCTATCTGTGACGGCTCACATATGATAGCTCATATACGGCGGCTCAACACTACGGCAATGGATGATACATCACAAACACTACCCAATCACGTCGCCAATGTTGCGTTTAAAACCACTTCATCATCTAGATAGATTTCCTCCTTTTTCCTTTCTTCTCCAGATCCGATATTCTCGTCGATGGCTGCAATAGTTTAGATAGGAATTCAGTTCGTTATTATCTACTATTCTGAGTCCGTGACAGTGGGAGGGGCTGCCAGAGGAGGAAGCATAGGTATGGCTGCTCATTGATTAGGGGTGCATCAGTGTTCTGCAGAGCGCTGTTGGTATTTCTGGTGCCTGTCATAGATACCCTGGAGTTGAACACAGTATTCGCTAAATGTATTGCAGGTAGGAGCGTTAACAAGCCGATTGAATATATTGTCATTGAGGGTATTTTCCAACCAAAAGATCTTCATATTGTCGGGCTGATTCTGTTGGCCAGCTTCCATCAAATAACAGTCAAAGGTTGCGAGCAGTTCATTGATGGTTTTGTTGCCTTGTTTCAATGTGCTGAGGTTGTACATTGCTTTCCTCTGGAGTTCCTTGTCCATGTAGTTGAAATCAAGATGTTCAAAGAGTCTGGTCACTGTATCATTGTTTACTGCAGTGGGAGAATTGGCGTTGGCAATCATCCATGGGAGAATATGGCTAGCCGCATTGCCAGACAATCGTCCATAAGCATACCAGAGGCATTCATAGGGACCACCCAGAGCTTTCCTGTCAACGTGAAGTTTCGCTTTCAGGAGATGTTTGAAGTTCTGATAGGAAGCAATATCTCCCCTAAACACCTCAGGATCAGGCAGGATCTGTCGGGGGCGCTGGTGCGTGTTATTGCTATCATTCCCTTGGCTCATAGTGCTTGGGGTCCCCGGTGAGTGTGCAATTTCTGGTTCAGCGCTCGATGCGGATTCTTCGTGATCACTGGTGGTAGGGACCTCATACGTGGGCATGAGATTTGGCCAACTACTATTGTGTATAGTAAGGCGATAGCTCCTGTTGTTGCGGTTATCGTCGTGGTTATCGTCGTCGTGCGTGAATATCGTCGTCGTGCGTGATTATACCATCCTCAGTCAATCCACTATCGCACCATTAAGCCTTTTGATAGAAAAGGAGAGAACGGAATCTAATGTTAAGGGCTAAGCCCACAGTGCTAATGACTAGCTATCATACAAGAGATTCCGTTGAAGAAGAGAAGAACAGATGTCCGATCGGACAGTCTTTTATATACAAAAGTACCTTCTGCGGGGTACGTAGTCAGACAACCACTCCCATCATTCCTCCGGATAACATATCATTTATTCTACAGGCGCAGCCTGTGACACCGCGCAACTTCTGTGATTAGATTGTCTGTTTCTCCAGTGTAATTATCCACCTCGCGAGGTGGGATGGAGACACGCTCCAGTTGATGTTTCTGAACAAATTGTTCCGAGACCATACCATATGTGGTGCAACCAGTGTCTATTAAAGTCCTACATGTGCAGTTGTCAACTAATGCAGATACTATAAATTCCTGTCTCTCAACTTTAACATTCTTCCAGAAGGTGTTCCACTCTTCCAGGCGGTCTGGTCGCCACATAGGTAGATCCATCAACTGTTGGTGGTGCTCCTGCAAGAGACTTTTTGCAGGAGCTACTCTTTTCCTGGCTTGGGTTGTTCCCTTGACTGCTCTTCTTCATCTTCGAGTTCCGGTCCATGAATGTGTGAATGAGCGATGCGGGTACCGCTCTTAGGGCTGTCGTAGGGGCAATGGGAGATAAAATGCGTGGAGTCACCACAACGGAGGCAACGTCGTTCTTGTCTGCGGCGTTCCATTTCTTCTCGTGATACATGCTTAGCCACGCGTCGAGGTTGGTTGCGTGCAGAAGTTGTTGTGGTGGGTTCCCAGTCCATATCTTGGGGTGGAGAGGAAGCATGGGTGGTATTCACAGGGTGAGCTGGAGAAGTTGTGGTGGTATGCTTATTGTGACCAGTTGGAACATAGGGCTGTGTGTTCCCATGGTTATTATTGTTCTGTGAATACTGCAGTTGGTTCTTTTCCATCTGGTCTGCAATCTGCTGTAGCTGGCGGCAATAGTCTTCAAATCCATTTTTCTTTTCAACAGTTTCAAGGTGGGTGTTCATCTTGCGGTTTAATGCATTGTCTAGGTAGGACCTTTTTGTGTTTTCAGGCCAGTTATGACCGTCAGCTTCCATGAGTAGTCGGTTGAACTCAGTCAGGAAGACAGTGAAGGGTTTGTTGTTCTGTTTCAAACTTGCAAGGTCTCATACAGCCTTCTCCTCCAGATTCCGGTCCAGAAAGATGAAGTCCATTTGGTCAAGCATTCCATCCAGCTTGCTCTCTGTAGCTCCTTTCTTAGCAAACTGCTCCATCCAGGGCAACACCTGCATAGCAGCTCCATCTGTCAAACAGCTGAAAGCATACCACATATGATCATAGGCATTGCCCAAGGCTTCTTTATCAACCTCAAGTTTAGCGTGCAGCTTGCTTTGAAATGGACAGTAGAGGCTTCAGTTTCAACCATCAAAGACTTCTGGGTCTGTCAGTGTCACAACCTGGCTTCTCTCGTATCGTTCCTAGGGTTCTAGTTAGTTGTATTTCGAGACAGGGCACTTACCCTAAGTGCCTTCCAGATATCGTATGCTCAATGCCCCTCCGGGTCCGGTTCAGTAGGTCGTATGCGCTGATGGGTATATCGCCCCCTCCAGGCTCCGTAAGCTAATCAACAAGAATCGATAAAGGTAACGACTAGAGAAACAAGGCCAACCGAGCACGTATGCTGGGTTGTTGGTTAAGTGCGGACGAGTCAGAAACTAGAAGGTAACCAATGCTGATTGACTTGTATTGATCGCGAAGAACTAAGCTTAAGTACATGAATGAGTGTCCTTATATATCCTTCCTTCTCCTGGTATGATGTTCCCATAGTATACTTGTATACCTATACCAGACTGATAGTATAACATCCGTCTTGTATATTAGTATACTTCCTGCATATCACGTGAAAACACGTGATCGTCATGTGCCTTCATGCCGGATATCAATTTAATCCCTGTTCCTTCTTGCATATTTTTTATGAGCTGCTATCCAATGAGCCTGCCTTAACTCTGTATCATCACGTGAGGCTGATACAGCAAGTTCTGTAACAGTCAGCTTGGGTTGAGGTCTCCTAACAGGGTCCGCCATTGGTTGGGGGGCTGTCTCTTCAATGGTCAGTTGTGGTAGAGGCTCTCTGGGTGGATTTGTTAACTCTTCCTTAAGATGACAAAGATCTTCAATCTGCCATTCTTCCATTTGTTGCAGTTGTCGTTGAAGTCCTGCAATGACTGCAACAAGATCTTGTGGGACAGGGGTGGTGGTCCCTCCTGAGTGTATATTGTCTCCCATGTTGCTGTCAGTTTGGTCACTTGACTTGTGGTCGCTGATTTCCGCAGAGAATGTGGTCATATGACTGATTTGACTATTGATTTGTTTGTAGGTAGTTCAATTATCTGTGAATTCCAATGTCTGATATCCGATGTCCAATGTATCCAGTTATCCAGTACGTCCAATGTATCCAGTGTATCCAGTGTGTCCAATTATTCAGTTATCCGGTACGTCCAATGTATCCAGTGTGTCCAGTGTGTCCAGTGCGTCCAATCGTCCAATGTGTCCAGTGCATCCAATCATCCAATGTGCGATGTACGATCCGTTGCGCATTCAATCTGATAGGTAATCCATTGTCCAATCATAAGCAGATAGATGAGGGTGAACGAGTTCTAATGTAATGGGCCGAAGCCTTGCTATCTAATATATAGATATGTACAAAAGAACTCGTTGAAGAAAGGTCGTTAGCTCGGCGGCGGTGAATTCATGTTGATCTCGTGATCAGGTGACCGGAGGTCACCTGACTTCGAGGTGGTTCTGAATAGCCTCAATCGAGAATCATTTATGATTCGAGGTGCCTTCCGGGCCTAGCCCGTCAAAAAAAGGCGTTGAAAGCGAGTGTTTTTCATTAAGGTCCGAGCCTCACATGATGCATAGTGAGTGACCAAGTCTCTGAGAGAAAGACATCCATCCGGCTCTTCTCTGCCTGTATGCCTGAAGGTATACTGTAGCAGATCAAGGATGTGAGATACATTTCACAAGTTGAGTTTTCTCTTGTCCTGAAAATCACATCTGCTGACAGAATTTTCTCATTTTTCTCAAGATAAATCAGCCTTTTAACGAGCTTTAAGCAAAAGTATGGTGGTACTATCTATAGTGTAGAAAATATATAACTATTCTAACGTTATCTGAATACGCAATGAAAAGACCACTTTCTAAATCAACTGACTTCCACTGATCGGAAATGCTTTGAAATTAATGACCACCTAAATTTACGCTGTAGACTATCATATAATAGCTCTCCTCTCGTTATATTATAGATGGTAGGTAAGGAAGAGATAGATTATTAGATTGTATGATAATGGTTGACACTGTGACGGGATAGGAACAGAGAAAAATACACGCTAGTGACTAAGGATTTTTATGCGGGAAAATTGTGCAGACTTGGGTACGAGACCTGTACCCAAGTGGGTACCCATGTCCAGGTCTAATGTTGATATACGTGTCTCTTTTTCTCCTGTTAAATAGCTGTAGCATAGCGATTGGTGCTTTATGTGGGATATATGGTTGTGTACAATGCTCTATATTTTCTCCTTGCATGCCTTTATATACTCAACCGATGAACGATCAACGGGATTTTCTAGACATTTCGCTGATTATCACTATTGATACGAGCACATTTCTTTGTGGGGACCTTCTATATTAACCTCGTCCCTCAACAATTTCATTCTTATTTTATATTCCTATCCGGCCTCCCTCTCCATTTTGACGTTCAACTATCACTACTGTAGCCGAGATGCTGTCCTCCCGCGGTACTTCAAGAGCAGAAATGCTCAATATCCCATGGCGCTATGCAGCTCCCCACACATACGACAAGGAAACAAACCCCCATGGAACTATATCGTTTGGCACGGCAGAGCATGTATGTTTCCATTTTTCTTGAAATTGAAAAATACTAATGCAAACAGGGCCCGATGCGGACCGAAATCGCAAACTATATAAACCAAAAGGTCCTCTCCGCACACCACACACGTGTACACATAAACATCTAAGAGAGAAGACACCCTGACAATCACAGGTAACCTTCACCCCGGATTCAGTAGGCTACCGCCCCTCACCTCCCTCCTTAACCCGCCTCCCAACAGCTCTCTCAACCCATCTCAATGAAATCCTTCACCCACATCCCTCCAACACCCCCATCACCCCAGAAACCATCTTCGTGGCCAGCTCCCCAACAGCCCTAGGTCACATGTTGGGCTTTTCGATTGCTGAGCCCGGAGATGGGATTCTGGTCAGTCGGCCGGTTTATGGCCGGTTTGAATTGGACTATGGTGTTGAGGCGGGTGTGGAGATGGTGTATGCAGATAATGATGTTGAGGAGGGTTTCACGCCTGGGGTGGTTGGGGGTTTTGAGCGTGCGCTGAAGGAGGCCGAGGAGAGGGGGATTAGAATTAGGGGGATACTCATTGTGAATCCGCATAATCCTGTTGGTATGTTTATCCTTCATCTCGTTTCTCAATGGTTATATATGTACATGAACTGACGAGGTTTAGGACGGTGCTACCCAGCCGAGACTTTGATGGAGATAGTCAGGTTTTGCAGTCGATACCAACTGCATCTAATTAGCGACGAGGTATATGCTTCTTGTGTTTTTGACTCGGGGGATCCAGATGCTGTTCCGTTCACTTCGGTTCTGTCGTTGGATCTACCGGCGTTGATAGACCCTAACCTTGTACATGTGTTGTACGGGTTTAGCAAGGTATTCCACTTCTTTTCATCTATCTATCAGCCATGTAAGCTAAACATAGTAGGATTTCGCCTCTGGTGGTCTCCGTCTTGGATTCTTGATTTCCCAGAACGGGGAGCTTCGTCGTGCTTGCCAGGCTATTCTGTATGCCCTCCTTCTATATAGTCTGATCCAAGGATTCCGTACTAACAGATACAGACGCCTACACAACACCTCCACCGCCGCCATAACAATCGGCGCAACAATCCTCGAAGACAGAAAGTTTGTGTCCAATTTCTTTGCCAAATCCAGTCAACACCTCGCCTCGACATACAAGATCGCCACTTCGACTTTAGAAAAGGAGGGCATCAATTATGTTAAGGGAGGGTGAGCATCCCTTCTTCCTTGGTTTATGGGCAACTGCTCACATAACGCAAAACAGAAACGCCGGTTTTTTCATCTACATAGATCTCTCCCAGTACCTTGCCCTTCTTCCAGACACCACCACCGCCAATGGTTCCAACAGCATTCCAAAAGCAGAAGCAGGATCAAGTCGCGAATTCGCCCTCGCAGAGAGATTTCTCGATGCAGGTGTATTCTTGCATCCCGGGGAAGAACACGGCAAGAAGCCGGGTTGGTTCCGGTTGGTGTTCTCGCATGAAGAAGAGGTTTTGAAGGAGGGGTTGAGGAGGTGAGTTATCCTGATTGGTTCTGTGGTGGGACGAACGCTAATTGGTATAGGTTCGTGGGTGTTCTGAGGTCTTTGTGTCGGGAATAGCCTCGGTTGTACGAGTTGTGTAGTTTCACAGAAATTAGTAATGCGTCACTATTTCGAGTACTACATGCCTGCTAAGAACTTCCCCTCACCGTCCCCCTCTCACATCTCATACATCTTATTCCTTCAATGCTCTCACCTTACTAGCCCTTTCAACTTCTACTCTTCACTTGCTTCGACATGCCTACTGGCGTTCTATAGTAACTTTATCCTTGCTTTCCAAATTTCTAGTCGATTGAGCCAACTCTCATGGGAGGTTCTCCAGACATGGCCTGGATGATTAGACGTGCAATAGAGTGAGAATTAGGCAATTTTTGTCTATCATCATCTACCTCCGTCATGTTTTCCCTGTAAAGCCCACACCCTCATGACGCATGCAAAGAAAACGTAAACATCACTCACAGCAGATATACCTTTTGTTTAATCGCCAAAGCCAACAACTCCTACTCGTGGCACTCAGGAAACGTACTTAGGAAGCGTCTTCAAGATGCCGTCCCTGGCAATGTCCTCCATAGCCGTTGTGATCTCCTGCAGGAACCTCTTGTCGCTGCGCAAGTCGTCACCGAACAGGTTTCTGATGCTGAGCAGCTCGGCCGGGTTGGTGCCTCCTGCACGAGCTTTGGCCTGGAGCTCCTCCCGCATCGGGTCGTCGACGGCAAATGTGTTGCCGCTGTCATCGACGCCGTTAACGTAACGGAACCAAGCTGCTGCGACGAAGCACAGACGGCGGAACGGGCCAGTAACCCAAATTGATTCAGCAATCGACGGCATGATGAACTGTGGGATCTTGCCGGAAGCGTTGAGGCAGATGCGGGGCAGCTGGTCCATGATTGTGGGGTTGGAGAAGCGTTCGATGAGCGTATTGCAGTACTCATCGATGTTGACGCCCGGGATCTCGGGCAGGAGCGGCTTCACCTCGTCCTGCATCATCTGCCACACGAACTTGTGGAACACCGGGTTCTCCATGACTTCATGGACGTATTTGAAGCCTGCCAGCTGACCTGGATAGCCGATGGCCGAGTGGCTGCCGTTGAGCAGGCGCAGCTTGTGCTTCTCGAACTCCTCGACAGCGTGGACATCCTTGACAACCTGGACACCGACCTTGTCGAACGGTGGGCGGCCATCGGAGAACTGGTCTTCGATAACCCACTGCATGAAAGGCTCCGTGACAACTGGCCATGAGTCCTCGATGCCAAAGTCGTCTGCGAGTGCCGTCTTGTCGGCGGCGGAAGTCTGAGGTGTGATACGGTCGACCATGGCGTTGGGGAAGGCGCCTTGCTCGGCAATCCATTTGGCAATCTCGGGGTTGTTGCGCAGGCGCGCAAACGACTCGAGCATGTGGCGCGTGATGGAACCGTTCTTCTGCATGTTGTCACACGACATAACGGTGAAGGGCTTGAGTCCCTGCTGGTAACGCCGCGCCAGGGCGGCATAGAGGAAGCCAAAAGTGGTGCGTGGCGCTTTGTCGTTGGCCGGGTCGAGGTCGAACTGAATGTCGGGGTGCTCACTTTGCAGCTCGTGCGAGTTCTCGTTGTAGTAGTAGCCGCTCTCGGTGATGGTGAGCGACACAATATGGGTATCAGGGTGTGCCATCTTGGCAATGACGGCCTCGCGATCATCAGGTGCAAAGAGGAAGGAGTTAATGCTGCCAACGACGTGGGCAAAGCTTCCCTTGGCTGAACGCTCGATGACGGTGTATAGGTAGTCCTGCGATCCCAAGGCGTCGCGCATGGCGACATCGAAGGGCTGCAAGCCAACACCGGCAATGGCATAGTCATTAACACCATGCTTTTGCATCAATTGGTCGACATAGACAGCCAGGTGAGCTCTATGGAAGCCGCCGACGCCGACGTGGACGATTCCCTCCTTGACAGCGCCACCGCGCTGGTAGGTTGGGACCTTGACCTGGGCCTCGCCTGCCGCCGAAATTGGCGACAGATTCTTGCTGTTGAGCTTGAGGGGTGCCATTATTGTGATTAGAATGAATTGAAAGATGAAGGGGTTTTGCTGCGACTGAATCGACGAGTGCAGCTTTTCAAGGTCACCGCCGGTTTGGACTGCTTACATCAGTGGCGGGGTTAAAAATTCTGGAGCCCCGGTATAGTGAGATCCCCGGTTTCGGTCCCCCCACAGGCCTCGCCACTATGAGAATGTCCTTGTGGATTTGCCTTTTCTGTCCATCGGTGAGGGTGATGTAATAGAAAAATATTATACTCTGTACTTGGTACATACTAGTGTGTAATAGTATAGGAGGGCATGAGCTATAGAAACATAACTTATGAAACACAAAGAAAATACCAATTCATAGCAACAGACTGGGGGTTAATCTTTGGACAGAGGGGGGAAAAAGGAAAGGAAAAAAAAAAAAAAAAAGAGCACAAGCAAATGAGGGAACAGAAGTAAAAAGACTAGGTATACTAGATCGATAAATTCTCTTTCTTCATATGCAGAGAAGCAAACCAGAAACAAACTAAACAACTTTGGTATCCGGAATCCGACATTGCAACCCCCTACCAAAGCAACATCCAACAAATGAAAGGAAATCTCTGGAACCGCGGGATCACAGATCAATCAAACTCCCACCCTGTTGTTGCTGTTGCGGAGGCTGTCCGCCCCAAGGATTGTTGACAAACCCTGTCTGCTGCGGCACAAACTGCTGTTGCTGCTGTTGTTGGCCAAAGAACGGGTTGTTTCCTGTATGCGTGGCCTGCAAGCGCGACAGACCTTGACCCGCAGAATTGACAAATGTACCCGGCGCGGTGTGCTGTGCGGGAATACGGAGGTCGCCAACGTTTCCGAAGGTGTCCTGACCTTCGCCCGAAGAAAGAAGGGCGTTCAGACGGGCGTGGTGAGGGTTGTTCATCTGCGGGGGAGTGGACTTGGGTGGTTGAGGGGCGGCCATTGGTGAGGGCTGGAAGTTGGCGATGGGGTTGGTGGTGCTGGCGGTGAATTGCGTGGTGGCGCGGTCTTCGGCGAGAGTGTTGAGGGATGGAGGGCCTTGTGTCAATGGTGAAGTGGGTCGGAACTGTGTACGACCCGCGAAGGGATTGTTGGAGCCGGTTGGCATGGGTTTTAGGGCATCAGCGGGTTGCGAGCTGGCCCAGGGGTTGTTGCTACCGGCAGAGGGGTAACTCTCCTGCTGTTGCTGTTGCTGCTGTTGTTGCTGCTGGAGCATCATTTGCTGCTGCTGCTGCTGCTGCTGCGAGTACACGTCCATTCCATAGGGGTTGTTTGTGTTGAACGCTGTATGCTGGGGCTGGAGCGTCGCTTGCGGCTGCAAGAAGTTGTTCTGTTGACCGTACGGGTTCTGGTCGAAAACGCTGGTCCCATATCCATTCATGCCGGTGGGCTGGCTCTGGAAACCGGTCGGTTGCGCATATTGGTTGTTCAAGTAGCCTGTCGTCAGCGGTTGTTGCGGGTTGATAGGGTTACCGAACCAGTCTACCGCGTTCTGCTGCTGGTAGCCCTGGTTGTATCCGGTCGCCTGGGCGGGAGCGGCCTGCACGGGGGTATCATCGAAAAGCGACTGCGCGTTGCTCTCTTCCAGCTCGCGCTTGCGAAGTTCCTCCTCTTCCTTGCTGAGTCGGATCGCTCGGGCCAGGTCCTCGTCATCCTCTGCCGCTTCCATGGCCTTTGCGCGTCGTCTCCGTTCCTCCTCGGCCTCTGCCTTGCTTGCCTCGATAGCCAAACGATACTCGGTGTCATCCTCATCATCGTGCTGCCGCCGACGCGGCCGTTCTGCCCGTCGCGGAGGTTCGTAGCCCATTTGTTGATAGTCGTCGAGTCCGCTGACGCGCGATTTCCAGAGTTTACGGTCGGAGCGCTCACTGCGCAGTCTATCTTCGTCCATGATGAGAGAAGTAAGTTCCTTTGCGGCGACGCGGACTGTATAGGTTAGCAAATTATCAAAAACCAAGGTCGCAGAGCAAGACTAACCGTTCTGACCAACGTCCCTCCCCTCCTCATCAACATATTGAAACTCGCGCAGAGTCTTGATAATATACACATTCTTCCTCGCCCATGTAACAGACAGTTCGGAGCCCTCGTGCAGACAGTAATCGAGAACCTTTAGCGACTTCAAGACGTGGCGCCAATTCTTGCCCTTGTCGTTCAACCGCTTATCCAGCATATCCATAATTTCATAGAAATCTGTAGGACTGAACGACCATCAGCTTAAACCCACAAATCGCGTGAAGAAGCATATGAAGACCTACCTGCCAAACGTCATGGCGGCGATTTCAGCCATGTCGGTGCCCGTTGGGCCCCAGGGGTCGTTACTTGTGGCTGCAGAGGTCAGTATTTTCACGAATGCATTTGATACTTGAGCCAGAGCGTACCATTTCGGACCTTGACCTGCACGCCCGAATAACCCTTGGTAACGTTCTTGACGCTTCGCACGACTTTAGACATGGTGGTGGTGGTGGTGGTGAGATGCTGTACCAGGCAGCGAGAATTCGACGCAGGTGAAACCGATCCGTTACCTCCTCAGACTGAGGAATTAATTTGCGCAAATTCGATAAAGTGGGTGTGAGAGTAGGAATAAAACTAGGAGCAGGACTAATGTCCGGAGTGGTGCAGATAGATGGTAGTAGAGGCAAAGAAGCGCCGGCGAACGGTCGTTATCGCGCGGCGTTGGGCGAGTGGCTGGTGCCGCGTTCGGGGAGGAGCTGGAATGAGTGGCGGAGGACAAGGGATTTGGAATCCGGAGTCAGGGATGTACAGTATTAAAGAATTAACTGAGAGGGAATTATCACTCCGTAGTGTTAGAGGTAGAGGTAGAGGTGATGGTGAGGATGAGGAAAAGGGATGGATAAAGAAATGGAGGCTCAGCGGAAAATGACTATAACGACGCAGTGCAGAGCAGTATTGCCAGTAGTAGTGCTCTTTTCCAGGAGAATCCTCTCCCGTGAAACTAGCGGTCTTGGTTATAAATATCCCAACTGCCACCACAATTGATATACTCTGTACTTACGAGATAGAAAGAGATGCACTACGGCCCAAAGCCATATCGTTGAATCGTGGCGAGGCCGCGTAACACTCGACTGCCAAAACGCCTCAAATCCCGTGGAATAAAATTGTCTGTCAGAAAGGGAAAAGGGTCCTCCTACGTCACCGCTTCGGTCTGCACCGCCACAGCTGTAAGTAACATGTACAGAGTAGCTCGAGATGACGCCGGGAAGGCCACAAAACGTCGTGGTCTTTCAAGGTACATTTTTGTGGCATTTCCGTTCTGGCGGTTCTGGCGGTGCCGCTGGTAATGTACTAACAGATAGAGCGCAAATACACTCACCAGCAACCATTTACACCCAACTTATCTATAGTTCCATATTAAGAAGCGCTTCCACCATGGCTTGAATACCTGACAAATAAATAAAGTATTAAAACCCCCAAACGATTGATTTCAATGTACGTTTAATTTTTTTTTCTTCAAACATAGCTTCCAAAGTCCTTTATCTTTCCCTGGCTCAATCAACATGACTATTATGAAACCTGGAAACTGTACCGAACGCGATATCAAGTCCAAGCATCGGACCAATAGGTCGCCTGAATTCTTGAACCAGCTTGAACCTCATGCAAGTGATCGTCGATAAATGCATTTAACATTATGGTGGTATTGCTTGATACTCACTCATTTTATCAGATCCCGTGCACTTCTCAAGCCCAAGGATACATATTACTGGCTTGAAAACCCTTTTACATTGGTACATTGGTATCATGAAACCCATGATGCTGAGCATCAGTTGGGATTCCTTATTCAAATGCAGTACTGGAGAATCCATTACTATGAGGAAATGCAGAGATTCCTTACCCAAAAAAAAAAATATGAAGTTGGTGAGTCGCGATCATATTTATTTACGCATTAGCCAACCTTTCTACAGCTAATCCAAGCCACCTGTCAATGTTCACGACCTTCTATACCTAGTACATCACCTCATGGCTGTCTTTGACGGACACTTCCCCATTCAAGAAAGAGGCAGTAATACAATACATTGAGAAAATGATGACATGTCAGGGGCTAAGCCCGCAGTGTAGTGCCCGCAACAGATTCTACCTGACCCTGAGATGTTCAAGGGAGACAATTGCTTCCTATCAGGCTTCCAAACACCTCCTGAAAGCAAAGCTCCGCGACGGCTCAGCTCAGCGCCTTCATTGACAAACACCATCAACATGGCAAGCGAGGCCACACAACCCCTATAGAACTCTTTGTGTAAATAGGCCTTTCTCTTCTCTTCTTTTCTTTTTCAGATTCGACATTCTCATCGATGGCTATAGTTAATTTAGATAGGAATACTATTTCGTCAATACCTACTAGCCACAGAGCCTGTAACATAATACCAAATCTCCTCTTTTCTTTTCATATGCCTACTTTATTGGTTCAATCAAGTGATCGTGGAGCCATAGTAGTGCGTCCCCCACATCCCACTGAATGACTGACTGATAGGACCATCCTGGCTAGTATGGATCGGCCAACCGTTGCCCTCCTAGGGCCAACCAAGATGAAGTGAATAATGATATCAACTGAGAGAACCAACAATCCTCTATCTTCATTGATGGAGGCGAGAATTGAGAAGTGACATTTGGTAACCCTTGAGCAGTTCACCAACTACACTACTGAAAGGCCAGAGTGGTTGTATGAGAAGCTCCAATTGACCCACTGATGAGATGATGACTGCCTTGATGATCACGAGGTCTGCCTTGCTGAAGAAGGACTCCGAATCCAGGCTAAGGATGGAGAACTTGCACTGCTGCACCGCGAGATGATGAATGTCTGAAGACAGCCCACTTGAGGTCAAGTCAGAGTGTGATGCTTTTTGCTACCCAGATTGCTTGATCCTTGATGAGTACTGTGGCCAATGATCATCAGGAATCTCCATCAGCTCCAGCGGTCTGCAAGACAACCAAGATTCCAGATCCTCCCATGTTGAATGACAGCAAGGAATCCCAGTTTGAAGACCTTGAAAGACCATGCCGAGGACGGTGCTATGTGGTTTTCTGAATACCAGGGCAGATTTGCAGGCCAGAACGGAATCTTTTCTGAAGGGTCTTTCATAGCGGCCTATGGGGTTTACGGGCCTAACTGCAGTCAACCTGGGCTCCGTGGCCCCTGTGGTGAGGGCACATCTTCTAACGTACCCTGCTGGACCACCCTCAGCAAGTTACGCAGTCCTAGTATGCTTTCCAACGAGGATGAATGTTAGGAGTGAACTGCTTAGTGGACTGGATCATGAGATAATATGTACTTACATTGAACCTGGTAATTTTTCTTATTCTACCAAGATTGATTATATCATTCTCGCTTAACCTGTAGTTGGACAAGCTCCTTAAATAGTATATGGAGGGTCGCAGGTACAGAAAATGTACATATAAACAGTATTAAGCTGCTAATTATAACATCCTGGAGCACTACTTGTTTGATTATATTGAATCATTCATTCATGATTATTATTTTACTGTAATGAAAGCTTTCACGGAGTATGCTTCAAGAATCTAAAATTTCCAGCGGGGGGCCGCGACGCGAGGCTGAATCGCTTGCCCCCCCCCCCCCCCCCCAACAGTTAGCTCAACGAGTCACAACTGCACCACATCGACCAACCTACTGTGCTCCGAGACGCCTAACATGAAGGGCTGGACATAGCTTTTGCTTTATTCGCTAGCAGATCCACCACTGTTCCATCATGTCCAAAAACGTCAAGTCGAGGCGATGGATGGGCTCCGGTGACCATGTGCTCCTGGAAAGACTCATAGAAGCTGGAATCTCCACCAAACTCAACGTGATCCCTCTCCGAGCAGCCTAAGTTGAACCATCCAATCTGCAGGAAATCATTGTCTCTCAAACAATCATTCTCTGTTAACAAGGCTTTTCAACGTGAGTGGGGGACCATATTGGTGTGAAAGACTGCAGCTTCAGTGATTATGACTTGTTCCGCGAAATGGGGGTGGCGCAATGAGGGGGCTAAAGCAGAGGATCAATAGCAGAAGTGCTTCATCAAAATCATTCAGTCAGCAAACAAGGAAAGATGAAAGGGAAAGCAGTAAAAATTTGGTTGAAGCAGCGATGGAGGGTGACTTTATAGAGCACGCACTGTGATGCCAAGCGACAATGGGACGCTAAACCTAAATAGACACACTATACCGCTTCGATTAATTCGGCATCACCCAAGTGTACGGAGTACTATATGTATTCATATCCATCATTGCACATATCCAGACGTAGAGAAGTAAATAGAAACATAACCAAACATGCAAAACCAAAAGAACCTGAACTGTTCACTAGGCTTCCCGCTCAAGACTCGAATACTTCGCTTCCGCCCCCTTGATGCATTGGATATTAGCTCCCAGCTTGTTCAACGTCTCCACGTACTCATCGTACGGGTCAGAGTCGAACACAATACCACCACCCGCTTGAAGATATGCAACACCGTCCTTCAACATCATCGTCCGCAGCGCAATGCACGTGTCCATCGCGCCAGGCAGCTCCTTTGAACCGTCCGTGCTGGACATGTTAAATCCAAAGTATCCCACCGCCCCCGCATAGACTCCACGCTTCTCGCCCTCCAATTCCGCAATCAGCTGCATCGCGCGCACTTTGGGGGCTCCGGAAACGGTTCCTGCCGGGAAGATGGAGCGGAAAGCATCGAAGCGTGTCTTCTCTGGTCGTAGCACACCCGACACCTGCGACACCAGATGCTGCACGTGCGAGAATTTCTCGACAACCATCAGACGGTCAACCTGCGTAGTCATTGGATCACACACCCGGTTAACATCGTTGCGCGCCAAGTCGACCAGCATGACATGCTCGGCGCGGTCCTTCAGACTTCCGCGCAGCTCATCCGCCAGCGCCTCATCTTCCTCGACGGTCTTGCCGCGCTTCACCGTGCCTGCAATCGGGTGTGAGATAATGCGACCCTTCTCTTCCTTGGCCAACAGTTCCGGACTGGCACCAACGAGCTGGAATGCCTCGCAATCAATGTAAAAAAGGTATGGCGAAGGGTTAACAGTACGAAGATGGCGGTAAAGATTAAATGGATGAAGAGAAGTCGGGCGCGACAGCCGCTGCGACGGCACCGTCTGGAAGATGTCACCCTTGCCAATGTGCTCCTTGAGTTTCGTCACATGGCTCTCGTAACCCTCGCGACCAATGTTAGATGCATATTCCTGATTCGGAACAATCGGACCCTGTGGAGGCAGAGGGTATTCGGGCTGAAGCAGGGTATCAATAGTACGCTGAATGACCTCTGCACCCTTATGGTATTCGGCTTCCAGCTCGGAATCGGAGTCCGGGATCGAGATAAAGGTGATAACCTTGACAACCTGGAAGAAATGGTCAAAGGCGACGATGGTGTTGTACATCATGAAAAACGACTCCGGAATGCCCAGCACATCTTTAAGCGGCCGCTCCGTCTTGGGCTCGAAGTACTTCACACAATCGTACCCCACGTAACCGATGGCTCCTCCGGTGAGAGGCGGCAAGACCAAACCAGGCACTGTCGCAACACGGTATTGAGAGAGTTCGCTCTCCAGGGCAGGAAGAGGGTCGCATGCGGGGCCATGGCCAGGGCCGGTCTTGAGGACTTTATGGGGGTCTAGACATCGCGACATCGGTCAGATTCTGCGCCCAAATCAAGAATTGAAGAGAAGAAGAACACACCTGCACCAACAAAACTGTATCTCCCAATGGTCTCTGTAGTCGCAGCACTTTCGTAGAGGAACGACAATTTCGATCTATAGTGCAATTCATGTCAGTCTTTTCTTTCCTACCCCACACCCCACCACGCAGATTATCCTCACAACTCACTTCTCCGAAATCTTCAAGTATGCTAACGTAGGAGTCAAAAGGTCCGCAGGGATCGAAGCCGTCAGGGGGAGCAGGTTCGGGGGAAATGTGGTGTTCCTCGTGCGAGCGATCACATCGGCCGCGGTCTCTAGGGTGGGCACAATCGCCTGACTCATTAGAAGATTTCTTCAAGCCATTGGGAGGCAAGACAAGAGGAAGGGGGACTCACAAGAGGCGCCATTTTGCTGATCTGGTAGAGTGGTATTCGTAGTAGAAACGAAGAGGAGGAGAGCAGAGGAGAGAGAAAGGGAAAAGGCAGAAGACAAAGAAAAGAGAGGCAAGAAAGTCAGCCGGGGGGGGGTTTGAAAGAAAAGAGAGAGTGAGTGAAAGAAAGCCAAATGTTCGTCACACAAGAATTGGCTGGACAACTGGCTACAGTGAGCTAGTCCAACGAGGGTTTATGTATGCACGCCGTAAGTTAAGCAACCAGCTGAAGAAAGACTCACTTTCAGCTACAGTGCCCATTTGGGTTTAGTGTCGTCTTTTTTGGGAAAGACAGCCAAATGCCAAATCTGCGTTGATGCCTGGTTCTTCGACTATCGTGCCTAATAATTCAGGCCACTATGTCAACCGGAAATAGCAGGCGGTGCCCCTATCACCCCTGTAACTTAGCCGGAAGGAGACGATGATGACGCTGCGAAGCGCTGACAACCAAGTCATTGTCCACCTGTCCATCATTTCTATCGACGTCCATACATACTTCCATGCATGCATACGACTATATAAGATATGGATCCACCTTCTACCCTTACTTGTCACTCTCAAAATCACGACTGCGGTCCGCTTTCTCCCTCTTTTGCAGATTCCGGCATAGATATGGAGCTAGAGACGGAGCTTTCCCAGACTCAATCGCAGATCCAGACCTCCGAAGCGCCAACGGAACCTGATACAAACCTCGGCGCTGGTAAAACGGAAACGGAAAGTCTCCACCTTGCGGCGCGACTAGCGAAACTTGCGATGAATGCGAGAAAGAGCGATAACGGTATCAAATCACGATCATTCTCAAAAACCGATAGAGCGATTCTCCACCGCTGTTTGGAAACTATCGAGAACACGCTATTTCTACCCGACGACGACGACGACGACGACGACGACGACGATCCCCGTCCAACTTTAACGCAAGAAATCGCCAAACACCGACCCCAGGGTCTTAATCTTACTCCGCATTATCCATCACCTCCATTGTCGACAGTAGCGGAACTATCACCGTCCGCAGTGTCGCATACCGCAGAACCGAGATCAGAGCCGCACCCGACTGAATCGCAACTCACCGTTGTTCTGGAGCAAGTGACAGCGCTGGGTTCCGAGTTGGACAAGAGACGTCGCGAGACTTTTCAGATCTATGAGCTGTTTAGTCAGAAATGTCAGGGGTTGGAGCGAAGGATTGCTGGTTTGGAGGATGAGGTTCGCGAGTTGTAAGTGAACCCCATAATTGTATAGATGTCATGGTCAGGCTAACTGTAATGATACTGTAGACACACAGATATTCTGGAAAACTCGATAGAACGCGAAGGACTCCGAGGAACGGTTTTTGGTCTGGAAAACTGGGTAGACGGATGGCAGCGCGACCGTGAGTTGGCAATAATTCAAGCACGAGAAGCACGGAAGGGATGGACGAAACGTAAACCCTCCCGGAAAGAAGATGACGCTGAGGCATTGTTCGATGGTATAACCGCATGGATGCGTGGTTGGAAGGATGTTGAGGAAGGCTTCCAAGCTCGGGAACGTGAGCGCGAACAGCGACGGGATGAAAGACAGAGGCAGCAGTCATTGGACGCTATTCGTGATAATCGCCTTCCATTATCAAGTACAGGTGAGAACAGTTGAATATCGATATTGAGAAGGGAAAAGACATATTAAAACTCTTGAGAGTTATAAAACACAATATTGATATTCTCAGCCAGCTGTATCAACTCCACCCCGATGAGCAAACAAAGCCAACCGTAAGAGTCCATTGTAAAATCAACCGGTGATGCACAAAGAAACTGACATAAGATATTCTGACATTCAATAAATGGTATAATGGGTCGAGAAATGAATGTGATCGATCAGCAAATAATCCATATTAGCCAAAAAAAAAAAATAAGTCCCCCAAACCGCATGATTCGCCGTGATCGCCTGCCTCCTTCGCCAACCCGCGCCGTTTTGGTGTTAGTCTACCCAAAGCCAATAACCTCAATTCGAGTGCAAAACGTAAAATGCATAGAAAGATATCCAGAAGCTCCGTACGTCGGTGAAGTGAATCCGAAGGTCGCCAAATCGGAAAAAGGTCTGAGTGGCCCTAAAACAACTGACTCCTATAGAAGTCCTAAAAGCGGATTGTGACACATCCCGAGTTGTTAAATCTGTTCCATGGGTACAGAACTGTAATCGAGAACCAGTCTCGTACATAGGTTCATAAGTTTCGGACATGCTAAGGCCAAGTGACAACATGCTTCGCTTTCAATAAAGGATGTAAGATGGTTGGGACCCTTTCTCAGCGTTGCAAATTCACAATAGCCATCTTATAGAAAATCACAATGATTAGTTATACGAGCATATTTTTCATTATTGGTGGGGATAGCAACAAACCTGGTGACCAACACCAAAGGCAAGCTTCTTTCCATTAGTATCCCAGGAAAGAGACCGATCAGGTAATGAATCAGCCGTCCCATTGTGTCCATTGACAGCCTCGTCCGGGCCTTCTTTAGCATCTTCTGAACCTGGAAGCGCCCAGGTGGCCATGGCAGAGCCACCACGCTCAGTATTCCAAATGTACAATCTTTCCTTACTGGCGGCTGCCAGGGCATAACCATCCGGTGAAAAGCATCCAGCAAGAGCGGGAATAGACGGCCCGAGGAATAAGCGGTGGATGCACTCGAAACGTTTCGACTCCGGATCAATATGCCAAATCTTAACGCTGTCGTCAGCTGAAGAAGATGCAAGGACAAACGGAGATTGCCGAGAATCAGCACGAAGTTCAATAGCCGTAATGTCGCCCTGGTGCGCATCGTCTAGGCGCATATCATGCGTAGGAATCCAGAACGAAGCAGTCGACGAGGATGCAGCTACGGCCATGGAAGAGGAGGGCCCGGCACTGGCGCAGCGGATAAATGTCCATGTGGTGTCAGGTGCACCAGACGAGAACGTCCGGGTGATGCGGACGCTCGAGTCGACCTGACATTGATAGACCGAACCGTCGCTGCATGCAAAGGCTTGATTTGGCCCAATCCAGCTCAGGTCATAGATGGACCCATCAATCACCTGGGGGGCGGGAAACACATCCGGCCGTAATGAATCGTCCCAGAGAGCCAGCTCGGAGACTCGACCGTCCGACGCAACAACAACCAGATGCGAGCCGCTTTCTGCCCAATGCAATCCCGTAATCATGCGAGGCACCTCGGGCAAAAGGTCGACTGCATGGCCATGCACATCGTACATGGTAATTGAGCCGCGCATGTCATTGTAGGTTGCGACAGCCAGCTTCTGACCGGTTGAGTCCCATGCCACAGCAGAGACGCAAGTGTCCTCCCGGAAACCATCAACCAGATTTTCTGGTACTGCCTGTGACGAGGAGGACAGTTTCCACAGAGTGCAAAAGGTATCACCGGCTGCCACGACAACGGTGGGATCGCGGGGGCGCCACAAGGTTCGTGTCACGTGGTCCTTTCTAGCCACATCCAGTAGGGCGGTGCCGGGGCTGAGGTCAGCGGCCTTGGCGGGGCTGATCTGGACGCCAACGCTGTGGCCGGTCGCCAAGGTAGGCGGTGGCGGCGGCGGTGGCGGCGCGGCTGGTTCCTGACCTTGCGATTCCGACCGAGCCATGCTCACATCCCCATCACCGTCGATAGTCGCATCGGCGACAGGGGATTCATCCTGATCCTTGTGGATGCCATTGGTGTTGATTTCCATAGAACTCTCATCACCGTTCGCAGCAGCCACAGCAGTATCTGCGCGATCTCCCTTGCGTGACTTCTTGCCAGCCTCGGCTGTCAGGTGACCGTTGATCGCGGCGTCTCGCGCCACTTTGCTGGTTGGCGAGACAAGCGCCGCGTGGTCCGCACCAACAACGGCTTCAGCCGGGCCAGCTGGAGTGCGCAGCGAATCCGATTCGAGTGGCTGTGGCCCGAAGAAATAGCTGGATGGGGTAAAAGGGACCGGATTTCCCTCCTGTAATTGTTGATCAGAAGTCGCAAATCATCGAGGGGTAAATCAAACCATACCTTGTCGAGAGACTTTTCGAGTTCATGATACTGTAGACCTTTCTGGACCAAGGACACCAGCGCATGGGTCCTGATGTAGGGAGCAAATGGTAAGCTCTGCGGATCATGGTTCCATGCGCGCTGTAGCATTACAGCAGCATCACCAAGACCTGGAATAACTTGTTAGACACGGGAAAGGGAGTGATAATTAGAAAAGTGATCACCAACCCGACTCCTGGAGATACCTGTGGAAGAGCTTAATTAGCGATCCAGAAAAGTAGGAAACCCATTGGTCAATGCGTCCACGTTGGAGATTATTTCAGTGATTGTAATACGTACCTCCATATTAAATAATTGACATGATGCGAGGTTAGATCGGGGTGCGACATTGTTACATGTGTGAGAGGGAGCTATGGCGCAGGAACCGCTCGCATGCCAAAACAGGGTCCTTTTCGATTGGCGAGGGGATGGGGAATGGGGAACGAAGAGAGGGGAGAGGAGAGAGAGGAGAAGAGGAGTGAGAATAGAATAAAGAATAGAGTAAGGAGTGGGAGTAAAAGAGTCAGAAAGGTGAAAGATCGAAAGAATGGGGAAGAGAGGGAGGGATAGAGACAGGCACTGCGAAAGTACTCTGGAGATGCGTTGAAATCGAAAGAGGCGTTGGCCTATCGTTGCTTCTTTTTTTTTTTTTTTTGGTTTTCGCGGGCAGAAAGACCGGGGAAGGACGCAGCCAAGCTGTTGACAGATAGAGTCGCAGAGAGAAGTGGGAAGTGGTTGAAGCAGTTGAAGATGGTCAAGCGGTGGTAGTTTAAAAGATCCCGGCAAACTGCAGGACAATCCAAGGACCGTTCAGTGGTGATGATGATGGTGGTGGTGATCGTGTCTTTCGGACGATGTCGCAGGGGTGAAGTAAAGAAAAGATCTGATCGTCTGGAAGAGTGAAAGGTAAAGAGAGACAGAAAGAGAAAAGCTGTTGCAAAAAGAGACAAAAGGTGCAAAGGAAAAGACAAAGGACAAGAGACAAGAAAAGAGGAAGGTTGAAATTCAAGAAACGAAATGAAATGGGAAATGGGTCAATGGAGGAATGACGACCGCGGGTAAGTCGAGACCACCGCAACAACAAAACCACAATAATACTCTAGAACCGAAGAACGATGATTATAGTGAAAAAGCAGAAGAATAAGATACAAGTACAAGTACACTGCAAGTGCAACGGAGAATGGAGAAGTCGGATCTGGAGGAAGAAAAGAAACGAACGGAAGTCAAAAATGGTCGAGATCCACCTAAAGGGACTCCCATATCCACTTCCACCACTTCCAGCTCTTGGGGAGGGATTATTCTGCGCAGATACATTGATAGCTTAGAGCTTTACCTTGTAGTCGAATTTTTTTAAATTTCTTCTTTCTTTTCTTATAATAATTGTTATTGAGGTAAAACACCTACTGTCTCCTATTCTTATGTTGTGTCAACGGCGCACAGTCCCCGGGGAAGATCCTCTGCCGGAGAGGCTGATGGTTATTCAGACCTAGCCTTATGTAAGTGGCAGTGTGATATTCAGCATTTGAATATATAATCACTTTTTACATAGAAAATAAATATCTACAACTATTTGTCTGCTTGGTACTCTCAGATCCTCCTAACAATGCAGTACCGGCAGCTTACAGTGGACAGATCGACAACGCGTGGATCATGAATCCATTCGTCGCTGTCTGGAATTCTGCATGTTGACAACCGAAAAGCATCCAGGACTTAGACATTATTTACAATCGTTATTATCTACCATGAAGAAGAGGAACAATCAAGATGAAAAGAAAGAAAGATGACCTATATCATCCTTTATGTCAATAGAGTAGACTGCTCGTGTGCTGCCTCCCTGTCTGCCAATAATCCCTCGATTCTGCAATAATCCCCGAGACACCACTACAGAGGACTACTGAAGAACTAAGCACTGTCCAGTATTTTTTTTTATATCCATTCAAATAATTAATACTCTGCGCCGTTAATTATGATATATATAGATAGAGGTTATATGGGCGTGGGCTGCCTATAATATCACCACCGCAGTCCCTCCACATTCCCCTTTCAACTATCTTGACTTCTTTCTCCCACTTCCAACCACCAGTTGGGCTCTCAACTTCAGCCCGCGGCCTGCGCTTCGTTCAGCAGCCGCAAGTGCTTTTTTCTTTTTCTCTTTACCCCCCTCTTTTATCTTGTTTTATTTCCGCTTTTCACTTCTCTGTTATTGTTATCTATCCTTTTCTTTCTCTCAAAATGGCCCGAGTCAACATTCCTCCGGCAACCCGCATATGTCTCGTCAGTCTTCTCACCCTCTCCCTGCTCTACAACATCGCCCGATGGCGCCAAATAAGCAGCATCAGCGCCACCACCGGCAAAACCCAGCTGACTACGCCTATTGTTGTCCCCTACTTGACTCTTGTTCCCTTGCGACTCTTCTACTATCCGTGGACCCTCCTCACGGCCACCTTTGTCGAACAAAATATTTTCACCGTCCTTCTGAACCTGGCTACCCTCTTCTATGGCGGCAAGTACCTTGAGCGTGCCTGGAGTTCTCGGGAGTTTGCCAAATTCATTGTCACTATCGCGGTCATCCCCAATGTGGTTATCGTGCCGTCCTATCTGTTGTGGGCAGCCATAAGGGGTAACCCCTCGATAGGGTACGTTGGACGTCCCCACATCTCTTTCAAATACATACTAACATGCTTTCAATAAATAGCTTCACTCAAATATGTGGTGGAATTTCAATCCAAGCCTCCTTTCTCGTTGCCTTTAAGCAGCTCGTTCCCGAACACACCGTCACTGTATTCAAGGGACTGGTGCAGATGCGCGTCAAACATTTCCCCGCCCTCTTCCTCTTTCTCAACACCATCAGCGGCGTGGTGCTGGGAACCGAAACCGCAGCGATTCTCTCCTGGCTTGGTCTCTTGACCAGCTGGACATACCTCCGGTTCTTCAAGCGGCAGCCCGATCTCACCGGCACGTCTACTGATGGCATGGGCATCAAGGGCGATGCAAGCGAAACCTTTGCCTTTGCCTGTCTTTTCCCTGATGTGATCCAACCGCCGATTGCCGCGATCTCCGGCCAAATCTATAATCTGCTCGTCTCTCTCAAGCTTTGTACTCCGTTCTCGGAGGAAGCTATCGCTTCGGGGAACCAGCAGGTCCTTGCCAGAGGGGAGGCCGGTCTCCCGACACTGCTCAGCACCCATCGGGCTAGTAGCATGCGAGGCACGGGTAAGCGCGAGGAGGCAGAGCGACGACGAGCTCTGGCTCTTAGGGCTCTAGACCAGCGTCTTCAGGCGGCTGCAGCAGGAAGAGCGCAGTCTCACTCGCCATCGTCGACAGCGTCTAGCCAACCTACCCGCGCTGCAACACCTACAGTATCAGCAGGTCAGGGAATGCTGGGAGGCACCAACTACACGCCGGACAACGCTTGAGAAAAAGGGAAATGAGAAAAAAAAAAGTTGTCGAACTTTTTGCATGGGATAGGAGTCTTGTGGATTTAGGTTGCTCAAAATTTGAAATCAAATACTTTACATGTTGAATATGAAAGGTGCTTGTTTGGTATGGTAGGAATATGGAGCATGATATACCCATTCCGTTTCGTATCGGCCCACTTCATGGCAAACTTCATAAGAACGAGAGAGATTCCCAAAAATACATGAATCTAAAAAATAAGATGCTATGATACATAATTGGCATGATAAAATCTTTTCCGTTTCCACGATTCCCATAAGAACAAAGAAGAACGAAACGACATCAGAACAAACTCAGGTCTGCCTCAACCTCTCAACCTCCCCCCTAGCTTCCTGCAACATCCTCTCCTGATCCTTCTTTGCCTGCCGAATCTTCGCATTCCGTTCCCGATCTTTCACAGACTGCACCGCCATCTGCTCCAACTTTTTAACCTCCTCCTCCTCCTTCTGACTAGCCTGCACCTCCTTCGCCCCCGTCATAATCCGCACCTTATCCCAAATTCTCTTCCAATCCAAATCCCTCAAATCCACAACAGCCGTCTTCTCACTCTCCCCCGCCGCAGGCGCATACTTATCATTCACATTCTTCGCAGCGTTCAGTGTGGCAGCATTGCTCGCTTGCTCGGCGAAGTAGATCGTCAGTGCGGCGGGGCCGTCTTGGTCTTCCGTTTGCTTAACTGTGATCGGGATGGATGGGTTGTGGTATTTCAGGCGCGGGAGGCATTGGCGCCAGAAGTGGCGCGCGCCTTGGTGGCCGTTGTAGATTTTCTGGGCATAGGTTAAGTGCAGGCGGGTTATGGCGGGGAATTCTTTTGTTGCTGTTGGGGGGGATGGGAGGATTGCGGCGCCAGGGCCAACGGTGACATCGAGGATCTGTTTCTGGTGTTAGTGTATGTTCGAGCTGATACGAGTATGTATGTGTCTGCGTTCCGCGGCGTGGAGTCGCGGATCCCGGTGGATAACGAGGTAATCAATGAGACATTTGAGGACGGCATGGGATGGTAATTACCCTCTATATATTAATGACGGTTAGCAATTGTTCTCAATGCCAGCTTATTTCCGAGGGAAAGTATTCAGTTTATCAACATACTGATCTCAACTTCCGCATCCGCTTGAAAAGGTTCACCATGATTGTGGATCAGAGAGCACAGCTCTCTTCAGATTTAATCAATTTAGGAAATTAAATTGAAATATTCGGAAAGCGGACTGGAGAATTGAATCCAACCTGAATCGTGTCGATGCGAGGCCCGGATCTTGTGGTGCTGGCTCGGAGTTCTCGACGTCGATTTTTGGTTGTTCGGCGGAAGCCAATTGCATTGGATATCACGTGACATTAATTTGATCTGATGAGGGCTTGCTGGCGCTCTACAGGGTAAATGATTGTATTTTGTGTTTCATTAACACTTCAAGTAGCTATATCTTTAGTATATTACCCTGAGTGTCAAGAAAGGTCATATTTGTGACTGTAAGACTCAACTCTGCCGATGTCACGTGCCGTAGAATGCCGTTTTCGCTTTGGATGAGACCCCGCGGGAGATTTTCGATTCTTTTTCAATCCACTTCGCCTTCACGGCTCCCCTCTTTCCGCAGTCAAACTAATTGAACCTGAGCCATGGCAGCCGCTGCTGCATCCGCAGCTGCGCTCGATCCGGGCAACAGCAGCAAGAACACTCTGAAGCTCGAAAATGTTCGATACCTGCCCCTCCCTCTCAGTGTCGAAGAAAGGATACGTAACTAATCGGTTGTCGTGTTGATAGACCCAACGGAGAGACGCCCTCATCGAGCTTGAGAAGAAGTACCAGGCAAAATGGAAGAACGAGAAGGTCTTCGAGGTCAACGCCCCCTCCCTTTCTGAGGTTCCTGCGGGCTCGATGACAGCGGCCGAACTCCGTGAGAAGTACCCCAAGTTCTTCGGAACTATGGCCTACCCCTACATGAACGGTACCCTGCATGCCGGTCACAGTTTCACTGCCAGTAAGGTCGAGTTCATGACCGGTTTCGCCCGTATGGAGGGCAAGCGGGCCCTCTTCCCCCTCGGTTTCCACTGTACCGGTATGCCCATCAAGGCCTGTGCGGACAAGCTGCGCGATGAGGTCCAGAAGTTCGGACAAAACTTCGAGGGCTACAAGGAGGAGAGTGAACAGGTGGAGGAGACTGCTGCCCCGACGCAAGAGGTCAAGGCCGAGCAGGAAAAGTTCTCCGGAAAGAAGAGCAAGGCCGCCGCCAAGACTGTGAAGATGAAGTACCAGTTCCAGATTATGTTGGCTATTGGTCTTCCGATTGAAGAGATTCACAAATTCGCTGATGCGGACCACTGGCTTCAGCACTTCCCGCCGCTGGCTATTCGGGACCTTGATAGCTTGGGTGCGCGCGTTGACTGGCGGAGACAGTTCGTCACTACTGATGCGAACCCTTACTACGATGCTTTTGTGCGCTGGCAGATGAACCGCCTCCACGAACTGGGCAAGATTATGTACGGCAACCGTTACACTATCTACTCACCTAAGGACGGCCAGCCCTGCATGGACCACGACCGGACTGAGGGTGAGGGTATCGGCCCTCAGGAATACACCGCTATGAAGCTGCAGGTCAAGGAATGGGCTCCAGAAGTTGCTGAACTGGTCAAGGGCAAGATCGAGGACGATGCCAAGGTCTACTTCGTTCCCGCTACCCTGCGTCCTGAGACCATGTACGGTCAGACTTGCTGCTTTGTCGGCCCTAAGATCAACTACGGTCTGTACAAGGTCAGCGAGGAGGAGTATTTCGTTGTGACCAAGCGGGCTGCCTGGAACATGGCTTTCCAGGGTCATTTCTTTGACAGCGAGAATTTCCCCAAGTCTCAGGACCAGCTGCCACTCGTTGTGGAGGCCCCTGGATCTGCCTTCGTTGGTACCCTTGTGAACGCTCCTCTGTCGCTCCACACTGAGGGTGTCCGTATTCTGCCCATGGACACCGTCTCCGCTACTAAGGGTACTGGTGTTGTCACCTCGGTCCCCTCGGACAGCCCTGACGACTACGCCACCCTGATGGACCTGGCCAAGAAGCCCGAATTCTACGGAATCAAGAAGGAGTGGGCCGAGCTCGAGATCTACCCTCTCATCGATACCCCTAACTATGGTAACCTGACTGCCCCTACTCTGGTGAAGCAGCTCAAGATCAACTCGCCTAAGGATGTCAACCAGCTCGCCAAGGCTAAGGAACTGGCTTATGGCGAGGCATTCTACAAGGGTACCATGATTGTCGGCGAATTCAAGGGCGAGCCTGTCAGCAGCGTCAAGGACAAGATCCGCCAATCCCTCTACAAGAACGGTGATGCTATCCCGTTTGCCGACCCTATGGGCAAGGTTACTAGCCGTAGCGGTGACGACTGTGTTGTTGCCTACCTCGGCCAGTGGTTTTTGAACTACGGCGAGAACGACGCTCAGTGGCAGCAGGACACTCTCAACCACGTTGTCAACACCCTCAACACCTACTCGAACGAGACCAAGAACGGTTTCGAGAAGAACCTTTCTTGGCTCAACCGCTGGGCATGTGCCAGAACCTACGGTCTGGGCTCCAAGCTCCCTTGGGACCCTCAGTTCCTTGTCGAGAGTTTGAGTGACAGTACTGTCTACATGGCGTACTACACCGTTGCACACTTGCTGCACGGTGACCGCTACGGTTCCCAACCCGGTCTCTTGGGCCTGAAGCCTGAGCAGATGACCGACGAGGTCTGGGACTACATCTTCACGAGACGTGAGCTCAGCGACGACCTCGTCTCCAAGAGCGGAATCAGCAAGGAATCTCTGCAGGCAATGCGCAGAGAGTTCGAATACTTCTACCCTCTTGACGTCAGAATCTCGGGCAAGGACCTGATCCAGAACCACTTGACCTTCTTCCTCTACATCCACCTTGCCCTCTTCCCCTCCGAGTACTGGCCCCGTGGTGTTCGTGCCAACGGTCACTTGCTCCTGAATGGTGACAAGATGAGCAAGAGTTCCGGCAACTTCCTTACCTTGAGAGACGCTGTTGACAAGTTCGGTGCTGATGCTACTCGTATCGCTTTCGCCGATGCTGGTGACGGTATCGAGGATGCTAACTTCGAGGAGACTGTTGCCAACAGCAACATTCTGAGACTGTACACCCTCAAGGACTGGATTGAAGAGACTGCTAAGGACCAGTCCTTGCGTACCGGCCCTGCCGACACCTTCTTCGACAAGGTATTCGAGAATGAGCTTAACAGCCTTGTCCGTGAGACCAGACAGCACTACTCCGAGTAAGTTGCAGCAATTCAAACTCTACACTCACGGTTTGCTAACTCATGACTAGCACCAACTTCAAGCTCGCCCTGAAGAGCGGTCTCTACGACCTGACTCACGCCCGTGACACCTACCGTGAAGCCGCCACCGGTGCCGGTATCGGATTGCACCGCGACATGGTCTTCCGCTACTTCGAGCTCCAGGCTCTCCTGCTCTCCCCCATCGCCCCTCACTGGGCCGAATACATCTGGCTCGAGGTCCTCAAGAAGCCCGAATCCATTCACTTCGCCCGCTTCCCCGAAGTCCCCGAGCCGTCTCCCGAGCTCACCGCCGCCACCAACTACGTCCGCAGCACCTCCTCCACCATCACCTCCTCGGAGGCCACCCTCGCCAAGAAGCTCTCCAAGGGCAAGGGCTCGACCTTCGACCCCCGCAAGCCTAAGAAGATCACCATTTTCGCTGCCAAGAAGTACCCCGAGTGGCAGGAGAAGTATATCGACCTTGTCCGCGAGGCCTTCGACGCTGTCAGCATCTCGATCAACGACAAGGAACTCAACGCCAAGGTTGGCAAGCTGGGCGAGATGAAGAAGGCCATGCCGTTCGTGCAGACCCTCAAGAAGCGTCTGGTCACGAGCCGCGAGCAGCCCGATGCCGTCTTCGAGCGGAAGCTGCCGTTTGATGAGTTCGCCGTTCTTACTGAGATGATTGGCAACTTGAAGCGGATTACTGGCGCCAAGGAGATTGAGGTCGTTGCTGTTGATGAGGGTGGTAAGAGCGGAGAGGTTGTTGGTACTGGTGAGAAGAGGGAGGGGATCTCGGCTGAGAATGCGGTGCCTGGGCAGCCGACTTTCCAGTTTGTTAATATTGCGGACTGATTTCTCTTAGAGTGTGATGTTTTATGTTAGAAAAGTGAAATATTATGATTTATGTTCAATGAAGATAAAAATTAGTCTAAAGTGTTTCCAGGCCAAGTGATAATTGGGCAAGTGGGCATTCTTGAGACCTGGTTGGGCAGTATGAGTCAGGAGTCAAATGTTGTGGGTGGGCGCAAGGCAGTGGGCAAGCTTAAACGATTATATTGGCTGCTTCATGGAGCCTCTGGATGCACTAATAATAAGGATAAATGGCTAAGATCCTATAGGAAGCTCACTAGGGACATTTGGTCTAGGGCTTAATAGTACAATAACTATAGCCAGTTCACCGGTGGTCACTCAGAAGCTCATCTTCCTTGTCAGTATAACACCTTTCTAAATTCACTTATAAGAACCAAACCGCTATGTCTGTTCCGTCCGCCGATCTACAGTACGAATTCAAGGTATTCACGTCGCAGGAACTGCAGGGACACCCTTGCCTGCTATCTCTTTGGCCCATGGTTAATGCGCCTTCATCTCCCATCCGAAAAGAATCTTGCAATTATCACACAGAAATAGCAACCGTTTCCAGACACCGCAAGATGTCGTTGGTGATCTTGGCCCACACGGATTGTGCTGCGTGTTATTCATTACCGAAGACATTACACATACTCCTATTGCTTATGCTGGTGTGAAACCCTACAAAGAAAATATCAGGCTGGGGTGGAAGGCGATGTGGATAATTCTGGATCGAGGCCTACACATTGGTACTCGATCATTGACTGGGAATTGTCCAGCGTGGTCGTTCAGGATGACGCGATATATGCAAGGAAAGGCTTTGCGGCTCGCTGCTGTGCTGAGATTGAATCAGCTCTCGTCAATCGTGTTCGGGATGAGTGGTCAAAACAGAAAGGCGACACAGGCGTGCCCGAAAAAAAAATCATCATATGGATCCAAGCAGTCCGTGAACTTGCTGGTGCATACTGGAGCAGTCGAGGATACCAAAATATCAGCGTCAAGCGCGTCGGGGAGGGCGGTTGGGGTGCAGCACAACCATTCGATCTCGTTACTGGGAGGAAGGAGTTAGCCCTGTAACTGCTGGGCGACAGAAAGTGGTGAAATGGTGGTTGTGGACAGGCGAAGTATTAATAAGAACCTCTGGAAGTAACGTATTCCACGGCCGAGCCGCGCGTACGGCCGAGCCGCGCGGTTTCTCCGCGACCACCAAATATTCGAAGCATTTCAACAATTTTCCCAATCTTTTCATACAAAATGCCTCTAACTAAGGAATCCCGCATTCAAATGGCCATTTCTGCATATAAAGATCAAAAAATAAAATCAAAAAAGAGGGCTGCTGCAATGTTTGGAGTGCCTGAAACTACCTTTCGTGAACGGCTCTCTGGTATCAAATCACGCACTGAAACCCGTGCAAATGGCCATAAATTGACAGAGATTCAAGAAAAAACTCTTGTCAAGCGGCTGCTAGATGCAGATAAACGGGGCTTTCCAATAAGACCAGAATTCTTGCATCAAATTGCACAGATTTTACTTCAAGAGAAAACACCTACTGCAACCCTTGGTGTCAACTGGGCATCTACCTTTATCAAGCGACATCCAGAGCTGAAAACACGATTCAACCGGCGAATATCATATCAACGGGCAAAACAGGAGAAACCAGAAGTTATAAGGCAGTGGTTTACAACTGTCCTTGAGACCATTCAAGAGCATGGGATACATGAAGATGATATATGGAATTTTGATGAGACTGGCTTTGCAATGGGTCTCTGTACAACCTCAAAGGTTATCACTGCAGCTGAACGCAGTGAGAGACCTCGCACAGTTATCCAAGGAAATCGTGAATGGGTTACGATTGTGGAGTGTATTGGATCCAGAGGTTGTTATATTCCACCTTTGATTATTCTGAAAGGGAAAGAGCAACAAGCTACTTGGTATCAAGAATCAACCCTACCAAAAGAATGGCGAATTGCAACCAGTCCAAATGGTTGGACCACTGATATAATAGGCCTTCGCTGGCTTAAGGAGGTGTTTGAACCGTATTCTAAACAGCATTCAACTGGTGCAAAGCGGTTGCTTATTCTTGATGGTCATAGCAGCCATTTGACTGCAGATTTCGATACCTTTTGCAAAGAGAAGGCAATTATCTGCCTTTGCATGCCTCCACATACATCTCATCTTCTTCAACCACTAGACGTTGGTGTTTTCGGGCCGCTTAAAAACGCGTATGGAAAGCTGGTTGAGGAGATGATGGTTGCCAGAAACAATCATATTGACAAGCAAGATTTCTTATCTCTCTATCCAACTGCGCGTGAGAGAGTCTTCACGAGGGAGAATATATATGGTGGCTTTGCTGGAGCAGGGCTTAAACCACTGGATAAAGAGCGGGCCCTTGCAAAGATAACTTTTCGACTTCATACACCAACTCCACCACCATCATTAGTGGAGGGCTCAGTCTCCTTTGCGTTCCAAACACCTCAAAACTCTCGCCAGCTGGATCACAAGCTCCACAGCCTACAGAGGAGTCTTAACAAGAAGAGACAGCTATCTAGTAGCCCAATATCTCATCTTCAACATCTTGAGAAGGCTGCGCAAATGGCAATGAATACAAATATTCTTCTCCATGAAGAAATCAAGTCTCTACGTGCACAGAATGAGCGGAAGATAAAGAAGAGGGCAAGAAGGAACGCTAATTTAGGTACAGATACTATTTTATCTGTACAGGAAGGTCAGGAGCGTGTCCAGCAGCTTGATACGCAAGTTGAAGAACAGGTTGATAGTATGCCTCGCCAGCGAGCTCCACGACGATGTAGTGGTTGTGGGATCATTGGGCATACTATAAGAAGCTGCCCTAATAAATAGTCATGTATTCAGCTGATAGATAGTCTTGATATAATTATATTTTCAATCTTTAAACATATTGGTGGTTGAAATGCTTCAAATATTTGGTGGTCGCGGAGAAACCGCGCGGCTCGGCCGTACGCGCGGCTCGGCCGTGGAATACGTTACCAATGGGACGGGGTCATTATGTAATCAGCTTTATCATACGACAATGCTGATATTACTCCAGTGCAAACCACGTACTATACTTCTGGGCAATCTCCATTCCCTGGCGTTGTCACCGTTGTGGCATGCACAATGTATCTGCGGTATTGCCATCAACAATGATCGCCGTGAGTGTTGGGATCCTTGTCTTCTTGCATCGTTTCTCGTCGCAGCGAGACACATGACGCATGTGTCTCAACAGAGAGAAATTCTCCAAGGATACTATCGCATCCGCAGAATTACGGGTTGGGATATCGGTGAATATCTGACACAACTGCATGAATATTGGGCGTTCTTGGAAGGCAATTGAATGTACACATTGTTTGTCCTCACTCAGACAGCACTTGATTCTCCATCAGATGCGTTGGGAAATGGACCGCCCATGCCCGGTTCTCGACGAGAGCTGTAACCCCACGCCATTTCCAAGTCACGAATACGCCAGCACGTCCCCCACCCTGTCTCAGCTTCGATGTCTTGTATTAGTTGAATGATTCGTTCGTGCTCCGACGAATGACTAAATAACCTTCCCGCAATCCACAGCGGTTGGATGGCATTGTTCAAGCATCCGTGGTGCGAATTCACCAGGGAGATGCCGACAATATGTCGTGCATGCCATAATAGAGACAGACACGACGTTCGCGGTAGGTGGATGCTTTTTGGCATCGTTTCAAGCAACAAGATGCATGCCGTGTGGTATAGTTGGTTTGAGGAAATGGCAGCCCAGTGAATGAAGAGAATATGTGGAAAAGGCTTGTGGTCAACAATCTGAATTGGCATTAGCTCGGCAGGACGTTCAGCAAGCCAATTTTGGAGATCGCTCCACAATATAATCCACCGGGACGAGAATTGCTTTGGGGTACACCCGTTTTCCTCACCCAATTCAACAAATTTCGTGCGATCCGAGATGAGTTCAGTCACTTTCACTGACAAATACACTGCGTAATTGGCGTGCATGTCGGGTGATTGGTCATTGTGAAACAACTGATATGCATCCTCGTATTGCTTGCCTGGGGGCAACCACTTGGAAGGATCCAAAAGCGTAGTTTGGGTGCCATCTGAAATTAGAGCTCCACAAAGATCTGAAATAGTCAGACAATCGATTTCCTTATCCTTGAAACAAGCAAATGCAATAGCGACCAAGCCACTCACCCATCCGAGCATAGCACCAGAACACGGCCCGTAACAACCCGTTGCTAAACCCATGGATTCTGAACGCATCGAATAGAGCTGCACACCCCTCGAGATGGCGCCGCCAGTCCTGGGCTCGTGCGGACATCATCTCCAAGCAGCAAAGAAGTACACAAGCCGCGACAATTCTAGGGTCGCGCACCTGAAGGACCGGGCTCAGCAGCGTGATGGCTTCCTGATATAGCTCGAGACTGTCCACCAGATCCCAAATTCCCTGTTTGCGCTCCATTTGCCGAGCAGAGATAGCTAGGATGGCATAGGAGAGTGCAGGGAAAGTCTGCGCCAGGGCAGGGAGCTGCTGGCGGAAAGTGCACCGCGAATCGAACATATCGAGCTAATTGAACGTCAATGTCAATTGGAACTATCCCTACACATAAGTATACAAGCACGCCACACACTCACCCATGGTGCGACCTCTGCTACGTAGTTTTTCAAATATTCAATCCGCCTACGGGAACGGAGCGAGTCTCTGTATACGTGGTGAGGCTGCGATGAAGAGGAGGACGCTGCATCCCCCGCTTTATCAAGATTGAGAGCATCCGGGCTAGTCGCCCCTGTTGGTATAGCGGAATGAGCCAGGGAGAAAAGTATGCAGCGCAATTCTTCCTGCGAGGCAAGAAACCCGGAATCCGGCGAAAAGCAGTCTGCCTGCTGGCCACCGGCCGCCGGGGAGTGAAGAGGATCTGCGGGCGGCAGGAACGGCGGCTGCGACTGCAAGTCAAGCCAGGATGGCCGGTCATCATTCAAGGGAAGTGAAGTATGCGGATTCGTTATACGCCGTCTTTTCCGAGGGGTTTCAATCGGAATGGCGGCATGCTCTGTAACCAGTAGTTCTTGCTCACCCGAGGCGTTCATGGCTGGCGTACTCCTACTATGAATAAAACAAAACCGGGGGTTTGCGAAGCAGAAAAAAAATGGCTTCAGGCACTGTAGAGCGGCCCGGCCTTCAGCCGGACAGTAGCGGAATAATAGGAAGCTGTTGAGCCCTGAACCGAGCCGGAGAAGGACCGAACCTCCACAAAAGATGTTGGGTTCAGCGTTGTGTGGAGGCGGAGCCGGGGAAATGCGGAGCCAAAGCCTGAGGAAATTTGTGGCTCAAACTGCCAAATTCGGACAGGAGGCATATCCTATTGCTCCATCTAAGATCTACATCCCTGGGAACAAATTGTCTGATGTCTCGTGTGTTACGGCTGTGGATGGATGCTTGACACGGGCATAGTCCAGTCATATAAAGAATGCGTTGCTATTGCATTACATTGCTTTGCTTCTTTTTCTCGTCGGAGTATGTTCCGCGCATAAGCCATTTAACCTACATTCAACCAGAAAAGGAAGAAAAACCAAAAAATGCCAAAGGTCAACGTTTTTGGGACTGGAGTGTCCCTCCAAGCGGCCATCTGGATAGCCTGCTCGATGGCATTCATGCTTTTTGGTAAGCCATTTATCTGGCCTTTTTCTTTTGGTTTTTGCCTGTTATCACTGACCATATTCAGGTTATGATCAAGGTGTCTTCTCTGGAATTATAGAAAATGCCGACTTCCTCCGTACAATGGGCCAACCGAACGACAGTCTGACAGGTATTATCGTCTCAATTTACAATCTGGGGTGCTTTGCCGGGTGTGTTGTGAACTTTATAACAGGCGATATACTGGGACGGCGACGCAGCATGTGGTTTGCAATGGCTTGGGTTATTGTGAGTTGGCAAGACCTGTGATGAAGTACTCTGATTAACCAGCGCTGCAGATTGGTGCTACCCTGCAGTGCTCGGCGTATACAGTCCCACACATGATGGTTGGCCGATTCGTGACGGGGATTGGTACTGGGATTGAAACATCAACGGTACCCATGTATCAGGCAGAGCTGTCGGAGGCCAGTAAGCGAGGTAAGCTACTGTGCAGCGAACCCATGCTTGTGGCCGTGGGGATTGTTATCAGGTAGGATGGGCTGTGCATGTAGTTCAAAGGAGATAATACTGATACTGCCCCAGTTACTTCTTTGATTATGGGATGAGCTTTGTTGGAGGGCCGATCGCGTGGCGACTGCCAGTTGCATGCCAGATGATATTTGCATTTGTAAGTTCTTAATTTTGGATAGGCCATGACGCTGTGTCTAACATTTTGAAGATTGTCATTGCACTTGTTTTCGGTCTTCCTGAATCACCGCGATTCTACTACAATGTGGGACGACACGAGGAGGCCCTACAGATCCTTAGTGATGTTCATGGTTTGCCAAAAGATAACCCAAAGATTCAAGCTGAACAGGCAGAGATCTTTGAGGCAATGTCTGTGGAGTCAATGAATGGAGAATTCAAGTGGAGGTAAGTTGCATAGTGCGCTACCAAGTTGAATGCATAACTGACTCGGACAGGCATATTTTAAAGCGCGACGAACTGTCGACTGGTTACAGAATGTAAGTTTTTTCCAGATCAACACCTGCTTTTTAACTAATCCTTGTCCAGTCTCTTAGCCTACGGAATGCAGTTTATGAACCAAATGGGAGGGATAAACCTCGTCGTGTACGCACCAGTTGTTATCACTTTGAGTATATACTAATAAATTATGTAGATACTACATCCCAACCGTCCTTAACTCAAATGTCGGTCTCAGCAAGAACCTCTCTCAAGTTATTGGCGGATGTGTGCAGATCATGTTTGCTGTTGGCAGTGCGTTCCCTACTATCTTTGCGGACCGAGTTGGAAGACGCCGGCCCATGATATGGGGTGTGCTTGGAATGGGCGTTTGCATGATGATGGTGGCAATCCTGCTCAGCTTCAAGGGCCAGCCCAATGAGCACTCCACATCATCAGCTGCAGTTGCCTTTTTCTTTCTATATATGCTGATAGATGGAGCTTCTGTCAACTGTATTCCATGGTGCTATGTACCAGAGATCTTGCCACTGCATGCACGATCCAAGGGAACAGCAATTGGAGTATCGTCTAACTGGATCTGGGTATGCTCCATATACAAGCATTATCAGTATAAAATATCCTATTTTGCTAATTTCGGACTCTTAGAACTTTTTTGTTGTTATGATCACCCCCGTCATCATCAACCGGCTGCAGTGGAAAGCATATTTGATCTTCATGTGCACTAACTTTGTCTTTGCACCGCTTGTCTACTTCTTTTATCCCGAGACAGCTAAGATGACGCTTGAGGAGATTGATTTCCTGTTTACTAACCCGGATAAGGGGCCGGTGGAACTGTCCAAGAAGCTGGCAAAGGAAAGGAAGGAGCATGGGCACGTTAGCATTGTGGCGGACATTAGGGTTATGAAGCATGTAAATGTACTGGGACAGGCAGACCAGGATAAGGTTGGTACCGAGGAGGAGCATATTGAGAATAATTAAGCTATGAAGGTCATGGATTGATCATCTTAGGTGTGTTGTAAATTATAGATTGATACTGTCATTAATAAAGCTCTTCTTTAAATAGCTTGTAGTAGTGGACACCGGAGACAAATACGGAAGCTATAGCAAATCATAAGCCTTAATAACACAGCTCGTCGACAATATTGGTCCCATAAGTAAGGTCGAAAATTTTCGCGCATTCCAGATGTCATTATAATTGGACGTACCGGGGTGTAGAATTCAGTTCTTATAAATACACATACATGAATTCTGCTTTTTTCAATTGACCAGCAATATAGACCGCAACTAAGCTACATGCGGTATCGTTCTAACAAGCTTAATATTGTTAGTATGCGATAGGTGGAAACGGCGGCGTTAGATTGCCGTACAACCTCCAAAGATGTGGATTTCCTCTTCCATCTACTCCTGCCGTTGATGCATTTAGAGCGCAATTCACTCACTGGGCAAGACTTCGATCGACCCCTTCCGGTAACGCGCCTGGCCGGGCGTGAATCAATCCAGGGACAGCTTTTACGGTGCGCGCTTCCATGGGCTGATGATCCTGGTCAGGGAGTATTCCTCGTCTGAGTAGAAGTAGCCAATGTAAGGCTCATGTCTCTGGTCATTGTGCGATTCATTTGAAGAATCGTGAGGATAATGGAAGTCTGAAGCAGCTATCTGTCAACCCGGTGTGGATCCCTCATCGTCCTTGTCCTCACATCCTCCCGCTTTGAGGGGGTTCCCTCTCGTCTTGATACACTCTTCAATAAGAGCTTTGCGCTCTAGATTAAGAGGCTCTTGCAGGCTTCATGGAACAGAAACCACGGTAACATGGCGGCGATCTCACGTTGATGCTTCTAAGCTAGCTCGAACGGATTGCTCAATGGAACTCTAGTGCTCAAAGATAGAAACAAGATCTCAGCATATTCCTAAGAATTGAGAGTCTATGCAATGGGAATTAGAGATATTTGATGGTGGCAAAAAATAATGGACGAAGAATGAACCGGAGGCAGAAAGAGGTGGACGACGGATATACCGGTTAATTGGAAAAGCATAGGTTTGCATAACTTTGCGTGCATAAACGCATAAGAGCATGGGATAAAATGCATGCACAGCCGTACATTCCGGCTTAACTTTCGCACGCATAAAACTGCATAAATTCACATATCGTAGTATTGCCCATTTCGCTACCATCGAAGCAGCAAGTCAATCCACGATATAAATGACAATTCCCCTGTTCTAAGAGTTGCTCTGGTAGAATATAACCAAATATACACCATATATGGACATGGTTTGGAGATGGGGCGCGCTGAATTTATATCCATCAGGCGGGTAATACCACGTGCGATGTTATCTGGAGGTCAGTCTCTTGCCAGCTGCTTTGCAATATGGATATGCTTATTACTACAAGGTATCACTGTCGGCCAAATATGCGCCCTGTCACGGGTTATGATATGTCACTTCGCTAATTGCCTGCAGAGACATAACGTGGACGGGAAGAGATGCACTCGGGGACTTTGCAAAAATGAGCAGAAGGGTACCCCATCGATATGCAAAGTAGCTGAGAGAAGTATTTCTCAAAACATTACTTCTGTAGCGATACAATTACAGAAAGATAAAGTGTGATTAAACATCATATTAGAGTATAATAGCGCTCTATGCAAAAAAAAAAATAAAACATTACAGGGGGGTATATCCATCTCTTCTATTCGCGAGATCATTTATATACAACGACCATCAAGAGATCGTCGACGCCCAACACTGACACCGGCGCGCTCCCCAAGCCAGACGACTATCGGGGGACATGTTGCTTTATTTGACAGCGAGGATGAGATTGGCATTAACATCGTCTCGTTTACAGGACCTTAGCGTCAACACCGACGGCGGCTTTGATGGCGTTGAGAACGTTGGCGTCAACATCAATACCAAGGTCGATGATCGAGCGCTTGAACACGTGAGCGCCGAGGCCAACATCAGTGTTGACAACGTTGGCGACGTTAGCCTGGGCATCGGCACCGAGGTCGACAAGACCGCGCTTGAGGACCTCAGCGTCAACACCGACAGCGGCCTTGATCTGGTCGAGGATGTTGGCGTCAACGTCAGCACCAATGTCGATGAGGGTGCGCTTGAAGAGGCTGGCGTCAGCATCAACATTGGTGTTCACGATGTTGAGGACGTTGGCCTTCGCGTCAGCGCCGAGGTCGACGAGGTCACGCTTAAGGATCTCAGCGTCAACACCGACGGCGGCCTTGATCTGGTCGAGGATGTTGGCGTCAACATCAGCGCCAACCTCGATGAGGGAACGCTTAAGGACCTCAGCGTCAACACCGACGGCGGCCTTGATCTGGTCGAGGATGTTGGCGTCAACATCAGCGCCAACCTCAATGAGGGAACGCTTGACGTGGGCGTCAACGTTAGCGTCAGCCTTGATGGCGTTGGCAACGCTGGCGTTGGCGGCAACATCAGCGTCAACGAGACCGCGCTTGAGGACCTTGACATCAGCGCCGACGGCGGCCTTGATCTGATCAAGGATGTTGGCGTCGGCATCGACACCGATGTCGATCAGAGAGCGCTTGAGGACATGGGCACCAACATTAGCATCGGCCTTGACGGCGTTGGCAACGTTGGCGTTGGCGGCAACATCAGCGTCAACGAGACCGCGCTTGAGGACGCTGGCATCGACGTCGGCGTCGGCCTTGACGGCGTTGTCGACGTTAGCCTTAGCATCAACACCGAGGCCGAGCAGAGAGCGCTTCTCGGTGGTGAGCTTCTTCAGGGTAGACTCGACGTTCTCGAGACCTGCAGACTTTGTTAGTTATCATTCCATCCATCTCCCTGTCGTAGTCCGGGATCAGAAGTGTACATACGAGAAACGAGCTTGGCGACATCGGCCTGAGCACCCGAGCCGGAAAGGAGACCCTTGACATCACCGGTGACCTGGTGAACCTCGGCGAGGGCAGCGTTGACGTTGGGGATAGCAGCACCGGTCACGGCGGTGACGACGGCGGCCATGGCAGCGATTCCAGCGAACTTCATTTTGATAGTTGGATTGGGAGGGTATAAAAGATTAGAAAAGGTAGTAACCGTAGAAAGTTGGATTAGCTAGAAGCTTAGAAAAAGAGTGAATCACTGCGAAAAGCAGGTGGGTTGAAGAAAGAACGACTGGAGTGAAAGACTGGCTGACTGGTGTGAAGAAAAGAGCGAAAGAAGAGCACCTCGAGGCCTGTTTATATACTCGAAGGCGCACGCTCTTTCCCCCCTCCTCGCTCTCGCATTTGCATCTCATTGCCGGATGGAAGTGCAGATCACGAAGGTTGGGAGATTGAACAAAGAATCGACTAGTCCGCGAGTCGGAAATAGATAATAATAGTAAGCCGTTAATATCAACGGACATGGAAAACCGGGATCCCGATGGAGAATGCAGCGGGCCTAGTGTACATCGGGTTATCCACCTACACTACTTAGCGAAGTACTAGATCGGCGGATGCCATGATCCGGAAATATGGAGCCAATTAGGGCGCCGCTGCCGGCCCAATGGCACCTGCTAGCGGTTTTGGGTTTATTGCACGTTGACGTACTATTGAATTTTCCAAGACATACAGATGACAGAGTACAGGGAGCTATCTGGGAGCTACTCCTATCATGACGACCTCATGCTTTCTATTCATCCGGACTCTCCGCCTCACAACTCCTAACAAACATGCGAGCCTCCAATCGGAGCGTTAAAAATAGCAAACACTCTCGGTGGGTTCCCCCGTCTCCGCCACCTCCGCCAGTGCGGATGCTAGAGACGGGAATTTCCTGGGTCCGGAGTGCTTGCTATACAAAGTACCCATAATGCTTCGGCTGCGGAACTAGCGGGATTAGAAAAGGGGGAAAGCAACAAGAACTCGGTTAAGGTTGTCAGTTATGGATGCGGACCGCTTGGAACAAAGGCCATTTGACAAAGAAGTCTCCGCGCTAACTACCGTCCATAATACGGTGCACGGTACATTTATTGACAAGTACAGACAAGGAAATAATGACTGCGGGCTACGCCGTACAGAGCATTAGTATGCTCGCAGAAAATGGTGGATTAATCCTGCTACAAACAGTCAAGCTGGACATTGCCTTCTTCATGGTGGATATGTACAAGTAGCCTCGTGGGTCAGCTCGGTTGGGTGTGTTTTGTCGAGTTATCCGCAAGGTTCTCCGGAAAAGGAAGGGATCGGGGTAGTAGTAAACCAGAATGTCATAAACCTTATTGCGTATTCGATAAAAGCCTGTTAGCTTAGACCAATTACCCGAGGATGCCGCAACGCCAACATGGAGCAATATGAATCTATGTACTCCGTACGGGGTAGTTTTCCAAAGAACCATCCTCAATAATTCAATATCGAGAAAGCCATGTAATTTCAAAATGAACCCGGCAGCGAACACTCATCGAACGATGTTCTGGGTTCATTAGATCGCCAGATCTGATTCTAGTCCATGTTTATCGATACTCTGATCGACGGCGTTAGTGAACTCTGGTGTCTCTGTCATTGTCACAAGTGCATTCTTCGGCATTTTCCCAGGCAAATGAAACATCCATAATCATAGTAACCGAATCGTGGTTCGTTTTATGTTAGCCTTTGTCATGTTAGGTTTGCTTTAGAACACACAGGGGGTTTAGTCGGTGTCCGCCCTCTCGGCCTCCCCAAAGGGAAATATTCCGCACATGTCGAACTTGCATATTGCCACAGTGGGATTCCAGGAACCCATGGGTTTGCAGTAAGATTCAGTGCGACTTCTGCGTTGTGCTCCGTTATCTCGGATTCATTCCCACACCCTTTTTCTGTTCCACGAGTACGAAAGGAATCGCACTGTGATTGAACTCCATAATCCCATAGTACGAATACATGGCCAGTTCCACAATCTTACCCTCTGCCAGTCAGAGAAAGCTGTTCTCCTCCACTCAAATATGGCAATCAGAGGACAGGTCCCACTGTGCTCTGCTCCTTCGTCCTGCATTAGCCTATGTCTTCAGAGAATCCAGCCGATAGCCGTACATGTTGTAAAGGCGCGCAATCTCCATTGATAATCGAGAGTTCGAGGTTCGAATGGAAGGAAGCACACAGAGAGCGCCTACATTCTGAACGCCCATCTGGCGGCACCTAGTGCTCCGTTCAGTCTCTTTGTATTTGGCAAGCTCCAGGTCATTTTTCATGCGGCTTCTGGTTACCACAATAGTGGCGGAGTCTAGTGGTGTCGCACGTTCCATTGTCGCAGGTCAGCTCATGAAGCTGGCAGCGCTATTTCTTATACCTTCTTTTGTCATCAGAATGTTCCAGCCAAAGTTGTATTGACAGAAATTGACCAGTTTGTACTAAGTCCGGGATGGTGGTTCACTTTCCGCATATGTGCGTGGTGCTTGCTTTTATGTGTCTTCGACAACTTTGATTACCTGGCGTCCGTGATCGAAGTTGGATCGCTTTGCGAACTACATTCTTTCATTCAGTGTCCTAGGCGTATACCTGTTCTATGCAAACCAGAATAATTCACGGCATTTCGGGGCCAGGAAACGAATATCTAAACGAGCATTATCTTCGTTTGGCAGATTTTACAAAGCGTTCAGATAGACAGTATAATAGTAGTCCTGAATACTCAACCTAGTCCATCGTTTCCGTTAGTTCAGCATCGACCATGCAATGAAAAGAAACACTTTATGAATCGAACAGTACTTTTGCGAGTGGAGATATTGGCGGGTGCACAAGAGCAATACGCAGGATTTCGCTCCCGTCGCCTTTCAGAACAGAATTTGTCAAAAGCACTGTCACCCAGCTGCCTTGTGCCTCAATTTGTGTTTTTCTGAAAATCTCGTTGGGTACCCTTTTGCACTGAATAGAAGGTCGATCGCTCTTAAATGAGAAAGGTTCAGGTTTTTGACGAGCGCCTCCACCCGTCAGGAAATATTGAGGCTCCCACGAAGATACGGATAATCGAACGACAGGACGCAGAGAAATAGCCCGAGTCACTGGAGGAACCTCTAGGAGAATCCCCCTCTATGCCAAGCTTCTCTGTTCATGTAAACCTGTAGCTGTCTAGTTGGTATAAGGAGCACTGGTACCCAGTTTATTAGTGTTATTGCTATATCGTGACTTTCTATCATTGAAACGGGTGCCTAAAGACCAGTCATTCGCTCTGTATATTCAATTGTGTCTGGTATTTGTATATCCGTATTTTGCTCGGTCCACGAAGCTTTGCTCCTCAGAGCGTGTGACTTTTGTGCAAAATGGCATCCCAAGAATGCTCACTCATCGGATATGTCCTCGAATGGCTCTGCTTTGCTCGTGATCGCTTCTTGCCTTGTACGCTGCTATCTCCTGGTACCAAGATACATCAGTAAGTGATAATTCAATCTAAGTCGGATCGACTTACACTTGTTCGAGGTAATCCCGAATTCCTACTTTAGCGTTATCCCAGTGAAGACAATTTGTATTCCTTCCGACTCAAGATATCGATAGATAAGTAAATCGCATGATGAAACGAAGGTTTAAAAAGGCTACCTTGTCGCCAAAATATTCGCCATGCTTTCGATTTTATCGGCAGGTCAGATATATATATATATATATATAACTATACGTATTCTGTATTTGGCGGCAACACGAATTCAACGAGCATGGATAGACATAACCAATGTTGACTGGGTATGGTAATCGCTATGCCCTCTTGCAGCAATATTATATATGTAACGTATCAATAACAATGACAACCCATGGCGTTTCTTGAACCAGATATCCTCTGAAGTTCTTTACCGCGGCTGCGCCTAGATTCCTCAAGCAAATTTAATTGCCACCAAGAACGCTTCCTTGTCTTCATCCTTTCTTGATATTCCTCTGCTGACTCTCAGGATCCTGGGCGAACACAACCATTGGCACTTCGGTGAAAATATTTGCCTGTTTTAATTCTTCCGGCCATATCGTAGATAGGTCATTGGGGTGCGCCCTATTGTCGCTGGTATAGCACAGAGGTACGTCTGCATGCAATTGCTCTTCAACTGATCTGATATCTTAAACTTGGTCGATGAACGAATTACAACATATCAACACGCGGCACTATCTTGAAAGGCTAAATTTGGGTTGGCTGGAAATGGTAGTGTCTGGTTGAAAAACGGGTATTGGCTGGTTCAGCGTTAAGACAAAGCAGCCTCTAAAGAGGCGGACCTCTTCTTGTCGCTGATGTTATGGTTAAAACAAATGGTTCAGCCTCTTCCTGTTTTGTAACTGGCTGGGCTGCAGAGCCAATATAAAGACAGCTTGCACGATGTGTGCTTCCACGGGTTGATGATTTTTATTAATGAGTACTCATAATCTGAGTCGCAGTACCCATGGTAACATTCTTGTTATGGCCATCATTCAGTTGATATGGGAATCAGGTCGGTGGGGTGGTTGAGTCCCTGAGCAGTGGTTTAAGCCCAAGTGTTGAGCTCTCACGGTTTCTTGTGATCATCATCCCTAGTCCTCCCACTCTCCCAGGTGTACACTGTACAAGAATGTATGCTTTCCCCGTCCCATGGCGTCAACAGAAAGCATAGGATATCAAATGGCGCATCTGTAATTAACAAAATCCCTGTAAGCATTTCCACGAACATTGCTTCATTCCAGGACCCAGTTTGTTGCAACTCCCTAGCAGTTCGCTCCATTCTTCACGCCCCGCAAACGATTTGATCACCCACCGGGAGATCATTGAGGTCATAACTTAGATAGGGGGACTATCGCATGATTGTCGGCGAAGTCAAATATAAGAAACATGTCTGGTGATCTTGTGATCAGACGTGATTAATGCCCGTGACTTGCAATCCCACAACCAGATGTCGTATACTGGGCTGTTATAAGCTCATATTGAATCCTGTCATCTCTGTGAATTGCACTCTTTCGCAGATCTTCCACTGTCTAAGCAAGTGCGGTTCAGCCTCAAGCTTTAATCTATCTCTGGAGTTCTATATGGGCTCCAATGCGAACATAACCTCCCCCAAAACCTTTGGACATGGGGACCAGGCGTATTTTTTGTCGGTGCATTTTGTGCCCTTCTTGCTGAAAACAGCCGCCTCCCATCTGTGAATCTCATCCTTTGGTCGGAAGGTTATCAACAGCCAAAAAGCTTTTGAGACTTCGTGTCCCCCCTCAAAGCTCCCCCCCATCATTGAGCGCATACAGTTGGACACAATCGTCCACCTCACATAACATGCTCCCGTAAGGGCTCCTTGGGGAATCTCCATTCAGCGAAAATGTCAAAATGAAAAACCAGAAAGCGGATATAATAGCCGTCGGTAGTTGTATTGCGGGGTGGTTCAGGAAACACCCGTTCGTGGAGCTCTTGCTATTATTGTTATTTTAATAAAGTTTATTATCCATACCGAGCCCTAGAGCTATGACAGACCATGATTCATGGACTCGAGGCCAGCAGCTATTCTACAGGCTCTTTCTCCCTATGAGTTCCTGAGGCAACAACCCCCCTTTTCTATAATCTTTCTGATCCTTTTCCTCGCCCTAAATCGCCTGTATATGCAGGGCTTTCGAGCAGAGTACTCTCCTTGTGTTTCGAGCCGGATGGTGTGGCCTAGGCTGACTTCAACTTAGGATACCCTCCCTGCTATCCTTCTCCTGTTCTAATTGCCTCCTCCAATGCTTCCAATCCCCATTCATCATCTTTTCGGATCCTTTCCGCCGTTTGTCGTAGGTGTACTCGGGGTAGAGCTACGCTGGTGCTGGCTAGGAATTGTAGCAGCGCCCTGGTCACTCTGAGCTCTCCAAAAGCCGTCCTTGCGGGTGCTCTTCTGCAGCAGTAGGTCTCATAACTCCATCCAGCTCCAGATCCTTGTAGAGCTTGTTTCGTTGGTGTCGCCATTTTCGGCATTCAAGGAGCTCTTGCTGTCTCCATGGGCGGTTTTCCACTCCAGCTCCCAGACAAGAGACGGCCTTGGGGTCAACGTTTGGTAATTGTACGTTTAGTTTCTTTTTCCAAATGATTTGTTGGTACGTCTATGAAGACGATTTTGTGCGGGTTTATAAGATTGACTTATTGCTATCGCCTCGTATCATGTCTAATATCTTGGACACGTCCATCTTGAATCTTCTCTTTAAATCAGACTATCTCGAAGTCGCTTCAAGAATGCTCAAACATGGAACAGCCCTTGCATTCAGCACATAAACCCCATGTTATAGAGTCCATGTTGGAGTGATAGGACTGGATGATGACCTCCTCGATGGAGCAATGACGGGCATTAGTCGAAAGCGTCAGATATTAGACATCATAAGTGGCTTGATGTAAAAAATACTCTGCTTTAGTATTTGGTAACACCGATGAAGTATGGCAAGCTCGTTCATTATGCCCATCAGTATCCTTTATCTGCTCTTGAACATATAAAAACGTGGAAACAGGCCCCAGATAAAAATCAATCTTACCAACATTAAGATAGTGCCGATATATATTAATTGGCCATTCCGTGCCAATGATCACACAGGCTCTCAGGAGATGTTGTACCTAAGGGTCAAAGGATTCTGGTGCGCTCATTTTGAAGTCAAACAGTTCAGTATCGTTGCATTTAGTGCATCCATAAAAAATGACCGCGTGTTGACAATTCAAGATTATATGTGCGCGCTGGTCCCAATATAAGTCCTTATAGGCATTGTCACAATGTGGATCTAGCACCTGTCGGGGCTGGAATTATCAGACTCCCAACCAGAGAGCAAAGGGCTGTTTCTGAGAGCTTTATGATCTGGGTTCCATTCATCGCAACATGATCAATGCATACCATATAACACGCGCGTTCTTTTAATTGGTGATCATAAAGAACAATCCCTGTTCGCGGTAAATAGCACATTTTGGATGTCGCCTCGATAAAGACGGTTATGGGCCTCTCTCAGACGCGGTCTGCTGATTTCCGTTTTATCGCTATGGCCAAGAACAGCGAGTTTTCCTTGAGGATATGGTATCGTTGATTCCAAACGCAGTTCTCGTGGACTGTATTCGGAATTCCTAACATTGTTCGCTGTATATAAAGCAGCTGGCCATCATTCTTGGACAACAGGTCAATCCGGCTAACCGTAGCGCATGTGGATTGCTTTGGGATTCGTCGACCAGTCATAGGAGCACTATCGTCGCTGCGCTTTAGTTCTCGAATCAGCGTGATTACTGCTCCCAAGTGTATGGGACAAAGCAATATTGGCAATCAGGTTAAAATGAACAGGATCAAACGCAAGATAGGGATCTTGGAAGTTAGTATATTATCGGTATTGGCCTATAAAAAGAGAAACATAACTTCAGCCCCGAACACAACATGTCGTAGTAAAACAGACGATATCCCAAGTTCTCGCTCAAGAGCCATAACAAACACTGTCCATGGATCTGCAAGCCAAAGGAAGGCCCACTGTTCCTAATACACCTTCTTCAGGTTGCGGTAATGTTTGCCGTCTATGTGGCTGCAGAGGTCATAGACCAGTCTGCAGGTCTACTCTGCAATCCACATAAGCCATTTCCTGCATTGCTGACGAATTTCAACGACCGAAGGTTTGTCAAGCTGTTCCGCGCTAACTCGGCCCCGTTTGGGGAGTTCTATAGATAGCCATCGCCAATCATCCCATACACTCGCAGATTTAGATCAAGGGTACTCAAATGCCCTCTCAGGTTTAGGAAATAGACACCACACCCAGGACGAAGGGTGACCCATTCCTCGCGTATCTGGTTTCAGCGTCAGGTGACGTTCCACAATTTGGCTTATAGGCTTGTCCATCAATCCATATACGATATTTTTTCGTATCTCTGCTGCTACCACAGCGACAATGACAGCTCCACTGACTAGAAAGTCAGAAACAAAGACACCGGGGTGACACTCCTCGTCACAAGTTAACTTCTGGCAAATCTATGATAGGCGCAACCCGTATATCGGAAGGCCACAAAAAGAACTGCGGTTTGACAGTCCAGTTCTTTCAATTATCATCGGTTATCGAACCGTTCCGCGTATTTCACCCATGGGTTTTAGGTTATACTCTGTCGCTTCCAGCAGCGCTGCCAACTTTTTGCATGTCGCATACTGAACGATGAAAGCCTTCACGAGCTAGTGTATCTATTTTACCTATTATACCACAATCCATAGAAATAGCGTACCTGTGTGCCCTATGGCAGAACTTTAGTGCCCACATTGTGACTGATGAAACAACTATAACCCAGTCACTGCAACCGCTTGACCCCAGTGGAAGTTCGCTAATTCCCATGGTATAGTTTATTTCTATCCGGGCACTGATGTGCCGAGCACGCTAGCTCTGGCACTCTTTCTGTGGCTGCTCTATAGAGAACCAGCACCAATCAGTCAGCTCTTGCACTTTGTAGTTGTAGATAGAGAATTTTTGAGTTAATTCATATCCAACAAGACGAAAGTTCACTTTTCCCAGCATGTCTTTTGGGATTTGGTAAGACTCACATTTATATGGTAGCAGGCGCAACAATATGGTACATGGGTCTGCCACAAAACCGCACATAAGCCGTTTCTTGAGTTGCCAAAGATATCTCACGGAAGTGACCAGAGCTCCACAAAACCGGAAAGAGAAGGGGCCATGAAGCAACCACAACACATCTCACATATCCACAACAGGCTCTACTGGGACGCCCATAAGGCGTGAAAATGGCTTTTGTTACTGTAGGCCTTAAGATTCGATTGGTACCGCAAAAGCCGGACACGGTTATGACCCATTCCACGCGTTGTGCCCATGTACTCAGGATCCCTTGGTGTTAGATTTGCGTAGACACTTAAACTTCCAGCAGCCGCAATACGGAACCCATTTATCGGTGTTAGACGATAGCGGTGATGTCGAGGTCGAGTGAGCCCCAAACCAATTGATAAAATCATCCCATAAGCTGGTGAATATACCACAGCAAACCACGGCAATGCCTGGATTCCAGTATGACCTTTTCGTACCTAGCCCCGATGGCATGTTGGTGATTGCCATGGGCAGTTTGCTTTTTGGCACATAGTCCCGGGGTGGGTATCGTCGATATGCTGCAGTTTTGCCTGATTAGCTAAGCAGTTAGCACCTATAGCTATACTCTGTATGTGGAGGATTAAAGCAGTGAGCGTTGCTTACTAGATATGCTCAAGAGACGCGAACAGCTGGCAAGAGGAAGATTCACTTCTTCTATCTTGGGGACTCTTCTGGTGGCCGCGATTGAATGCGTGCGACGTATAAAACCAGTATGTCATCGTAGACTAATCAAATACTCCACGGAGTACATCGATACCGTATAGCCCCCCAGTGCGCCATGTCCTATAGTGCACTCATATAGAGATTGATCAAGTAGATTGAAAAGTGGAAAGAAAAAAGAAAAAAGACTTAGTTCACAGTAAAGTCTGGCTACAAAGAGTGAATGAACGAAAGGACATATCCAACCTGCATTATCTGGTATCCCAGTGGTCAGAATACAATTGGAATAAGATAGGTGTTCTTTATTCACTGCATACAGATATTCTCCCTTAGATATTCCATGCAGCAGTTGGCTTATCCTGTCTGGTGGACTGTGTACATGGACCATTTAGGATGTAATTGGCTTGCATTGCACTGCAAGGATACTTTTATAGCAAGGTGCATATGCCACGCGTCATCCATTTCAGAATACTTGTTTGGTGTGGAGCTGCATGGCAGATTCAGACCACGGAGTACGCGGGCTTATGCTGAATCAAATCCTGAATAGCAAACCAATAAGACATATTCAAAAAAACACGTGTATCTTTTGAGAAAAAGAATGTATTGCATTGTACAATATCAGCAAACCGCCAGCTATGCAATAAAACCAGAAATCAAACGCCATGCAAACCATAAAAACAAAGCAACAGCAGAAACTTAAAGAGCGAGAGCAGATGCGAGATCAGCTACCCTTCGCCTTCTCCCTCTTCAAATTCAACTCCTCCGGCCGAACCGTACTCAACGCCTTAATCAGCCTGACGCCTGCGTCCGCCGTTTCGCGCTGCGGCCAAGACCAGAACTGCGCTTCGCGTTCTGAACTGTAAAGAATCCCGTGGTCGGTTTCTTCAGTGCACACGGATTCACCGCTGCTTCCCTCGCCGTCGTCCGTGGTTGAACTGTAGACGTTGACGCGCTCGTTGAAGCGGACCTTGGGTTTAATCCGGGTGGAGCGGGAGGGAGAGGATGAGGATGATGAGGAGCGGTCGGAGGCGGCGTTGAAGGCTTCGAGGTAGCCCTTGCGGACGCGGAAGCGGTTTGCGGCTTGAAGGCGGAGGGTGCTGGACCAGAGTTTTTCAAGGCCGACGCGGACGGCGAAGTGGGCGGCTAAGTAGGTTTGTTCGGCAATGAGGATGGTTAGGAGAAGGTAGGAGAAGCGGACGTTTTGCATGCCGTTGCGGTAGAGGTAGACGATGGCTGCTGTGGAAAGGGTGCCGAGCCAGGTGAGGAATTCGAGGCCCTGGAGAGAGGGGCCGATGGAGTCTGCGCGGATTGGGGGTGGGCGTTGGCATTCGAGGCTTAGTTTGAAGAAGTCGCCGCGTAGTTCAAGCCAGTTGTTGAGGAGGAAGCCGAGGGGGACGAGGGGCCATGCTACTCCGAAGAGTGCTAGATAGCCGAATTGGACGCACATTTCGAGAATGTCGTCGTGTACGTTGTACTCGTCGGCTTCTGATTCGTTGCGAATTCGGTTCAGAAGGGCGTGTTCATCGGGAGGGTCAATAAGTAACATGTCGGTCATGGTGGAGTGGCTGCGGTGACGGTTGGCCTCGGATCGCTTGAGTTTGTATTCGCGCCATTTTTGCATTGCGATGCGCTTGACATACGGCAAGACAATCTCTTCACCAAAGTTGACGACTTGCGCGGTCATGGAGAGAGAAATAACTTCATGCTCGAGTCGGGAGGTGTCAATACTAATTTCCGGAGCAGCACCTTGCTTCAGGCCGGTCATGCGAAGGACGTCCAAGTACGGTACGATCTTGGGTCCGAACGGAACGTAGATAAACGCAGTCAGGATGGTAGGTAGGAAGTCGGTGATAAAGTTCATGACAAATGTTTTTTGCGTCTGAGCCAGATCATATTGATCTTGGGTGCGATAGTTTTCGTATTCGGTCAATCGTGAGGCAATGTGGGTTAGGAGGTTGGTGATGGCGGGTAGCGTGAGCGAAAACAGGACGGTCGGTAGGAACTCGAGGTACATCTTGAGCGATCCGTGGTAGACTTCAGAGATGAAGACTTCCATAGCAAATGTGATGACAATCAGACTTCCCAAGGCGATCGCTGCCGACGAAGCAAACGGTATGAGGAGCAGCTGTCGAAGAAACTGCTTTCGCGAAGAAAAGACCTTGTTGACCTGGCCCGTGATCGGATCCTTGACTTCCTTATCCCAGATGTATTGTATGCGATTAACCTTGAGCGTCCCGACATCTTTGACGTTCCATCGCATACTCAGATCGAGCTCGCGGATCTTCCAGAACTCGACAAAAACGATACACCATAGACAGTTGACAATGGCGAATGTCATCGAATACGGACCAAAGTAATACCAACAAAACACGCCCCAAGCGGCCGGAAACACGAGAAAGCACGAGTAGCAGTGGATAAAGGCGAAATAGAAGGCGACTTTTTCTCCGAACAAGGCCCGGATGGCATCCAGATCCTCCGCGGTCAATGTCGTGGTGCGACTCCATTTGCGCAAGAGTTCTCCGTTGGCGGGTTGGTCATGTAGGGGGAAGGCAGATGCGACGTTCTTCCACTTTCCGAATCTTGGTGTGATTCCAGCTCCTCCGAGTTCTTTTTGCCAGGAAACGGCGTGGTATACCGATCGGAGTTCTTCGGCGGGGGTTTCGGCGTCTGCGATGGTGTGTTCGTCGCCATACGGGATTTCATTGATGACGCAGTGTAAAAAGTCTTTTATTCTGTTTTCATGAGCTGTATGTCACCAGACGGAATAATAGAAATAAAGAAGTACCTCGACTTGTGGATCATGTTCCCCAGAAGGTCGCGGGGTACCTTGACGCAGACAAGCAACGAGTTACCATGGCCATGCCGGACTTGCGTACAGAGACCTGCCTGATTGAGATCGTCGATGAGTTCCTGGAATTCTCGAATTGCTTGTGTGAGTTCTAACATCGAGTCAGCAGTGTAAAACTCCCACATATGCGATCGACATACCAACGTCGTCAAAAACGTAGTGGACAACCCAATCGATCCCGAGGTTGTCGTCCTCGTAGCTATCACGTTTGCCAGAAAAGAACGGCATTGGCCTTTCCAACTGCACAGGAAAAGACTCTGGGGGGTGCAGGAATTGCTGGTCCTGAGTTGTAGGAAGGATGGAGGAAGAGGATGACGGAGATGAGGCTGAAGGCGGACTGATGGTCCACCGGGGCGCTAAAGTCATTATGCACGGCAAGGGAGCATTTCCTTGCGATGTTTGTAATTATATTGCCAGTACTCCGTCCTTGGATTTCTTATATATATCTATGTACGTGCACAAAAGGGGCGTTTGGTGTTTCTATAATTACCATCTCTGTCAATCAAGGCATCATGATTGCGTCCAATCAGCATCCACGGTTCGCGCCAATTCAGCCCTACAGGGCGTTTGGGGGGAGCCTCATTTTCCAGGAAACGTTTTTTTTTTTTTTTTAAGAGACAACAATTGCCTCAAATTTCGGGGATATTGAATACTGGAATCATCTAATTCCTCTCTCTTGGAAAATTCTCCCTTGGAAAAGAAAAACACAGCTGAGAATTGATTATTCATCTGCCAGTTCAGCGCCCCACTCACTAGCCCGATTCGGATGTTCGGCAAATGGTTCTCGATAGTTCTAGGAGACAAACCACATGATCCTACAAGTACGCTGTTAGGGACATGCATACACACTATCATAGGGACACATAGGAACTCATACAATTCATACAGTAGAGATGGCACCTCGCGCCAATACGACACGCTGGACCGTATTAGGGAGATGAATGCACCCGTCACCACAAATAGCACCAGCGGACGGATGATCAGCGCGACTATGGTTCCCAGGGTGGCCTTGATAAGACGCCTGCTGGCTTAGTTAACGCCTTTATACAGGTGAGGTGTACATACCAGAGGGACATGGTGAGCGCTGCTCTACTATGTCCAATTCACTCCGACTATCCATATATACCTGGTACCCATCCCCATACAATGTGACCGGAAGATATATACTCCATTTCGATTCCGCTTCCCAAAACGGAATTCTGCTGCCTGTGCCAAGACCGCCAAGACTCTCCTTGCAAATTGCGTCATGGACGGGGCTGTTCCGCCAATTAGGACGATTGATTTCCGCCCTACGGGTGTATGGTACCGGTACAACCGGGGCCGAACCGCTGCAGGCACCACTATTCTGGTATTACTGTATATATTACAGTCTTTTATACAAGGACTAGGTAGCCAGATATCCTGTCCTTCTAGTTACCAGGTAAATGAATATTGACTATCACTACCTATTCTATTTGCTCTCAACACCCATGCCCATCAGCATATTCGAAACCATGGCCCGTCGTCTCCTCCCCAGTCATAGCATAGCCCTGGGCCTGAGTGTTTTTCTCTTCACGTTTGCCTTTCTGCCAACCTTGGTTGTACTCTTGGCAGTGATTGTGTTTTTCGTCTTTTACTATCCGCGATTACGCAAATCCGATAGTTGTGAGTGTCTCCCCCAATGTGGACTGGACAAATGCTGATTAATTCTGGATAGAATATACCCCACGAGTCACTACATGCATGGATTCCTCGGAGTTAACGGATTCTGATACCAATGTACCATTTTTATGATTGTGATTATTCTGATGCCTACAATAAACTTTTAATTGGACCGGATCTCGGCACTCAGCCCTACGGGAGTAGGGCTGATTCAACCTTTCACTACGTATCTATTTCGTCCATTTCCTCACCACTACACTGCCCTGTACCCCGGAGTAACTAGCACCACGGCACTATGGGTTGATGGACACCAATGCATACAGTGCCAAAATGTCTCGCTTCACCCTCTCCTCCCACACTCAACCCGTTGCCTCTGCATCCACCTGGGAGGACATTCTCATCGGCCTCAACAACCTCCTCGAAAAGCCCCCTGAGTCAGCCTGGTGGTTGGATATTCGAGATCCAACGGAGGAAGATGTAAACGATGTCGCGCAGGGGTTATCTATACACCCGCTGACGGTAGAGGATATCGTCACCCGTGAACCCAGGGAAAAGGTCGAGGTTTTTCGGAACTATTATCTCATCTCGTTCCAGACGCTGGTATCCTTCAGTGAGAGTGAGGATGATGCATACAGTGAAGGATCGAAGACACCGTCGTCCGCTGTGTTTTATATCCTGGTCTTTACCAATGGAACTGTGACGTTCTCGCCCAGCGGCTGTGGACATGTTCGGCGGGTGAGAGACCGTGTGCGCAGGCTTTACGATCCGTCGATCTTATCCAGTGATTGGATCTGCTACGCTCTCATGTACTCCTCCCTCCCATTATCACTTCACGTACGCTCACTAATAACGCACAGCGACGACATCGTCGACTCCTTCGCCCCTTATATGCAATCCGCCTCGCGCGAATCCGAAGCAATAGAAGATCAGGTCTTCATCGCGCGCGTCGACGATGCCAGAACCCTAATCCCGCGCGTCGACATTCTCCGCAAAAAAATCACCCACCTAATCCGCTGCCTAAACGGCAAACTCGACGTCCTGAACGGCTTCGTGAAGCGCTGTCAGGCAAAGGACAAACATCCCGTTTTTCCAGACGGAGATCTTATCCTGTACCTTGGCGACGTGCAGGACCACTTGATAACGACCATGTCGAATTTGGCTCATTTCGACGAGATTGTGGGTCGTTCACAAGCAAACTGCCTCGCACAGTTAAGCGCGACGAATCTTCGGCTGAGTTTGAATATCAACGAGGTTATGAGTAAGGTTACGGTGTTAGCGACAATTTTCGTGCCGCTGCATCTTGTGACGGGGCTTTTTGGGATGAACGTTGAGGTTCCTGGGCAGGAGAATAAGGGGCTGGCCTGGTTTTTTGGGATTGTGGGTTTTTTTGTGGCGTTTATGGTGTTGGCATGTGCCGTTGCGTGGAGGTATAAGTTGTTGTAGGCATTCACTGGTTTAGGGAAGATATCATGCTATGAAGTCTTCGTCTGACAGTCCATTCTCCGTTCTTCTCATCCATTCTCAATTTCCCATCTACTGCGGACTTCTGCGAATGGTTTCATAGACGTCTATTCAACAACTTTATCATCCAGCTAAAAAAAAGTGAAGCTGCTCTAGGCCTGATGACATAGAGAATATAATATGTTCAATGAAAAGATTGGATAAAATGATCTCCTTACACTGCATTGCAGAGTTTATATGGGCCGTTCTCCTCCAGGGAGGGGAAGGGAAGCATTTATGAGTATCTAAATCAACAGGAGAATCGACTTATGTGTCGTTACCCAAAGACAGCACCAACGAATGGTTTATCGCTTAGATTGGTTGTTTAGTCTACAAGAATACTCATTCATATTATTCTTAGTTCCAGGGCTAACCCCGGACAGAGAGGGCACCGATTATCACTTCCATCCAAACGGGGCTCCTTCCTATGGTCTTGAATCAGGGCTCCGCAATGACACAAAGGGATCATGAAAACCTACAGGCGCCAGCATCAACTTGTCAATCTTGACAGAGTCTGTCAGAACTTTTGAATGTTCCAATATAGGCTGCGAGAGACTATAGCAATGGTAGTTGTAGCAATGGTAGTTGCATTGCATTGCGGACTTGGGAATTATCTAAATCTGTTGATGGATGTTCCTCGCTATCACACTCTGACGTTACGATGGTGATGTGCGACCATATCCAAAACGAGGTCTGTTGTTCCATCACTAGGTGGACTTTACGATAATCACAATTGCAGTTACGTACGAACCCCGTGATGGTAGTGGACGTATGTCATCCACAAAAATCGTCTCGTCGAAGCCGGGTGAAATAGCCCACATGCTGGGTGCAAATGACTGGGAGGTGAATCTCTATCGAAGCTAAGCGATTTCCTGCTTTTTGCTAACGGCGCTGACCGAACAGTGAAAGGATGCAAGACGAGAGATTGCTCTTGACAGGGCGGAAGGTGCCAATAGGACCGCGGTGATGGAGCGTCTCCGCAGACAGGGCTAAAGTGCGAGAGGTAGTTGATTATATACCAAGGGTACTTCTCGGAGCTATGTTTCATTCCGACTTTGTTGGCGTTCTGACATGGAGAAATGGATTTTTGGAGCGACTAGAGAGAAGGCATTGCTCTATGGTACAATCAGTTGGCCATTGACTCCGCTATGCCTTACGAAGACTGCCCAAAAGAAAACTGAGGGATCTTAATTGTAGTTACAGTCCAAGTCTTGCCACCATCGCTGGTTGTCATATCTCCAGTGACACCTTCACCCTTTGCCAGAGTGTTGATGTAGTCAGGGTCGGCAGTATCCAGGATAATCTTGGTATCAGTCCACGCTATAGATGCATTAGCCCCGCTTTTAGCGAATAAAGTTGAGTATCGTTATATTTAAAGCTTACAGTGAGCACCCACGGTTCCACAGTTGTCTTCAGCGCACTCCACAGAGCTGCCCCATCCCTGGGCTTTGCCATCGCTAGTGGAGAGTGTCGACACGGTCTTGCCGTTAACTGAAACAGTCTGGGTGTAGTTTCCGCTGTTATCGTCAAATTTGTCTGCAATAACGTTTTAGTCCTCTGAAGCAAGTTCTCCAATAACCTAACTACTTACAGTGCATCGTAACCCGGTCACCAGCCGAGGCAGTGGAGCCATCTCCTTGTACAGGCATCTGCGTGTTGGCTACAGAGATTATTAGTTAGTTCAATGTGCCTCTCATAACAGGTGGAAAAATTCATGTAAGCTAACCTCCTGTGCTCAACAGCGTGTAGGCGTAAATATTCCAATCATCAGATTCCCAGTTGTCGGCGATGGACTGCACCAAGTCACCGTTTGAGGTACCCATACCAACCCAAAGGGAGGCATCTCCAGAAGATCCACTAGGTGCCTTGGGTAGGACGAGGGTGGAAGTTGCCTCCCGGATGAAGGAGCCGTCAGAAACAGGCCCTGTGCTGAAAGCAGGGCCCATGGCAGCTTTCGCGGACCCGACGGCTAGGGCAGCCACAACAGGAAGGGCTTGAGCAAGAGAAGGCATGGTGCTAGAGTGAAGAAGCAGGTGATGTTCGGTTCCAGTCGCAACTGGCTTTGTAGAGAAGCTATCAAAGTCGTCAGGACTGCGACCGAATGCAATTTATATATCCCATCCGAGAGTTAGGTCCGTTATTGGTCTGCTATCTCCTATTACAAAGGTGAAAATATAATTCTTGCAAAACACAAGTGGCATGGTTTATATGGAATTTTCAATCGGAGGGCCGTAGTGGAAATTTGAAACAGCGGAGTAATATATCTACAACACATTAGTCCCACAGCCATTTCTTAGGAAATGCGTGATCTTCTGCGCTATAAATTCTCTAAACAACTAAACAACCTTGCTATATACAACCGACCTCTACGCCTAAATCTCCGGGGTGGCTAAAGCACGACTCCACCGGCCCAGGTCAAGACCAAATACTTCCTCATTAATCCTCGTTTATCAACAACAATACTGATATCGAATTTTACATTCAAGGGCAAATTTATCATGCCTTCAGAATATCAATTTTTAAGGTGAAGGAAATGGAGAAGTACCTTCCATTCAGGAGATGCCTGTTGGGGTGTCGAACCACACGCCGGCGGTTAGTAGTTGGGTAGGTGAACACCAGCGAATCCCAGCTGTTCTACAATTTTGTTTTTTTTTTCTTTTATAGAGGTTCTATTCCTATCAAGAGTTCCCATTGTACAGGGAAGTCCGGTTCAAATATGTCTTATCTCCAGTAGCGTTTCAACATTCCCTTTACGGCCAGCGGCTGGATGTCCGGAAAACACTCGTTCAACGACCCGGCCCTGGGTACATATGAACTCCAGTCAGCAGTATAAACCCCAATACCGACATGAACCACTGGATTGCCTTCTTGGGGAATCTTTCATAAAGAGCTTGATGACCCGGCAATTCAATGACTCCGATTTTAGTTTCTCGACGCTGCCGTAGTGGATCTCGAATTCTGACCCTAGGAATTACTAGCACGAAACTTTAAGTGAAACAAGGATGATCTTATTCTGCAGACCTTCGGCATTCTCAGCCAACACAATGAATTCGTTCCACGTCAATTCATCTCCGATGACCCGGCTTTCCTCCGGTCACTCTTCCAGAGAAAATATGGAGAGCACGTAGTTTTCGACGTCGAATGTATAAGTAAAAGTAATCGGTATGTTTCCATCGCTAGGAATTCCCGCAACATTGTTGGAGAGATCGACCACGAACACATTGGGATTGTGATAGGAGACAATCTCAGGCGGGTTGAAGCAGTCTAGAAAAATGCCGTTGATGAAGACGACCCATTCTAAGTCCGATTCGCGGAGAGCTTCAATGGCTTTGAAGTGATCCTTCAATTGAGGGAGGTATTTGACACTCCTGTGTGGTGCCAGTATTGATCTTTGCGTCTCTTTTCTCGGTGGCCGGGCACTCACTCTTTAGGGTAATTAATAGCGAATCCCTCGGAATGAACCTCTTAGTCGACTTTGATTTTGTAGCAGCCTCAGTAAAACTTATCTAGCTGCTTGAAAGGTAAGTACCATTAACACCGAAAGCGCAGATAACAGTATCTATATCGTTTGCCTCTGGAATGCCAAATCAATTGGTCAATGTCGGAGTAGTCGACTGTGAGAACATGGTCTTTACTCGACGACTGTAATAGATTTGGTCTAACAGCCTAGCCCTGTTGTAATTGAAGACTAATTTTTCGTGGCAGAACAAATATCTTATGTTCCGAGGAACCACTCAGCACTTCGAAAGTGGTGCGGCCGACGCCCCCCCCGTCCCTCCTGCGATCGCAACACTGACCATACTGAAAGCAAAAAGCTCCTATTTGGCTTACAAGAGAGTAACGGGAGCAAATAAATACTGGTAGCTGTTGAGGGATCGAGCGATATATATTTTGGATGCGGAGATAAACACTAACCACCCAGTGGGCAGACATGCCCTCCAATAATCCAACCAAAGAGCCACTTCCCGGGACCACCGTTCAGCCACAAGGTAATGGGCGCATTCTGCGGATCATGTCCAGCCTCAAAGAACCAGAAGAACGTATGAGAAGTCGGCGAAAGGTCCGTGTTTCTATCAGAAACGTGCATGTTTCGCTATCCCCTCGTTGACAGCGCCTTCTTCAGCGCGCTCCACATCTCTACATACATACATAGATATGATCGGATAATAAAAAACATTTTGGCATCTCAGGACAGGCTTCAAGGCCACTGCTGGCTGGGATGTCTGCCGCTAGAGTCTCTTCTGCTACATAGATAGAGAGTACTAGCGACGAATAGAATGAGACAGTTACAAAGGCAAGTCGCATTTTAAAAAGAAAAGAAAAGAAGCAGTCCAATATGCGGTGTGGTCTTACAAGCGAAAAAGCTATCATGAACATGAGGAACACTGAAACGATAGCTGCTTTTTGTGACAGGCAAACACTCTATTCTCTTTAACTCCACGTTATATGAGTCATCTCTTGTATATGGCAACGTCAACAACGGCATGATGTTTGTCTTATTTCAACTAGGTAGCTTTTTGTATTTGAGCATCCGGAAGCTGAGGCAAGAGTTGCGAACAGTTTGGAACGTCGTACGTTAGTAAACTGGGGCCTGTAAATACCATCCCCATCTACTTAACCACCAGTCTCTAATAGACTTCCACCAGCATCGAACAAATCATCGTCATAGCCGCCGCCTGCATCCCGACTCTCCGGCCCCTTCTTCCGCAAAACCTTCCAGTCCAAAGACCCCTCCTCCGACTCCGGCTCGCGCCCCGGATCCAACCCTCAAACTGTCGGCTGCAAGCACCTCCCCTCTGTATCGGAACTATCGCTCAACGAGCAAGAAGCCTACGATGCAAAGAGTAGCAACAGTCAGCGGGCAATTTGGCGGACAAGGGAGGTCAAAGTGAAGAGTGAGATGGAGGACGGGGATGAGGGGAGTGTATCTGGGGAGTAGAAGGAGGATGCGCGGATGTCGCGGGATGCATGACTTTATGGTTTTCTACGATATTGTCGTACATTAAAAGTTACTTTTCGGTTTATCAGCCTGCAGAAATGATTCTCCTTTGTGACAACAATTTCCAAGCCCCAGCAGTACATATCAAAGAAACAGCCCCTGAAGAAAAGAAAACGTTGATTGTTGCCAAATACAGCTAGATGTATTGTTCCCAATCTAAGCCAGATATGATCTAGCTATGTTTCAGCCACGCGCAAATCTGAAGACCCATTACGCCAATTTCTCGTATAACCAACTCCGCCTCCCTCCTGAATCGCGGATACCCCCGCATCCAGTTATGCTATCAAAATGTCTGTGATTGTCATCACCGTTAGCTTTATGTACAATATTTACCAATACATCATAATTAACGATAGGGTATAAACATACCCACTAATTGCACCGGGAAAGCTCGACCTGCGTGTAGACTTGCTCCGGGTTCTGACAGTTCTCGATGTTCAAACGGCAGCTGTTGGAGAATTTCTTCGTGTTTCCTTGTGCATCGACACCGCACACGGGATTATACTCCATCGTGCATACAGTGGGACAGTCATTGGCTCCCTCCTGTGCTGTAGGAAGTGCGAAGGACAGAGGAAGGACGAAGGTAATGGTTGCGAGGAGCTTCATTGTGAATAATTTATGGATTCTTTTGATGTTAGGTTTGTTGTAATATAGGAATTTGATCGATTGATTGTGAGGATGAATATCAATGTGCTGGTTACTGGCCTCTTTTTATACCTCATGAACATACTATGACACAATGCTGATTGGTCAATGGCAGAACCCTTGCTTAATTTGAGATCAGGTTTTAAAAGCCAAGGCCATGCGCCTCCCACCCGGGGCCGTTTCGGCACTCTGAATTCAGCTCAGAAAGGCTGAGTCCTAGATACCATACATCCAATGACATCCAAAAATATGCTGTTCTTCCTGCAGAAGGATCAGAACTCATGCTGGGATTTTGCTGCGGCCACCGAATCCGGGGCAACTGAATACGACCAGTATATGCATAGTAATCATGAGATAGTCAACCCCATCACGTTAAGACGGTGTTCTAAGAACCATCGTAAACCTAGATCTAGTTCTTTTCGATGCAAGGGCCAGTCATCACTGGCATCGCCGATACGAGGATGTGGCGATAGTCAACCTCGAAAAAAGGGACAGGCAGTTTCATATCACGAGAATTGCTTCTGTGCAATCCTTCACGCTGTTTATTTACGGATGAATGCAGCCATAGGAGTCTTGGAGTACATATATATCCAAGCATGCGGGTTTATCCGTGATGTATCCAGTCTGACCAGCTTGGCATTAATGCATCTCAACGACACCAATAATAACAATGTGAAGGCATTCGCTGAGGCTCTCGTCTCATATCAGTGCGTGATATTGATTGATGGTTTCTGAGGGAGTATAGCTATCTCGAAGATGGGAGGCTCTTTGGGATATCGGAGGTTGCTGCGTGACTCGATATATACTCCGTATCGGTATACTCCATGTATAATGGAATAGTAATTTGTCGCAATTTAGCCATATCCGGGTTTTCAGCTTTTCGAAAAAGCGTTATTCTTATCGCCAGACATATTGCTGAATGATATCATCGAGAGCAGAAGTTCAAGCACGATTCTCCGTCCCGCCAATGACTGTAAATGGAAACAAGCAAGGGCGATGTACCCCGCATACACGAATGTCTAGACTGACCACAGGACACCGGAGCTTCCGAAGCCAGAATGCAACATTCCATGTTTAGTCTGGGGGTTTTCATGTCTTATGATCTCTGGCGGTACTTCTGTGCCCATCGTGTATGAGATGCATAACGATGAACCCAGGACTCATGTGCATGCATCCTGGGCAGTAGCGCATTAGGGGCTTTTATTTGGCCTTGGTTGTCGTCATGCCATTGGCGATGGTGGGCTTTCATGTGCTTCAATGGCTGAGTTGCCGCATGTTCCAGTCAATGCCCTGGTTTGAATGGTGAGTGCCAGCCATTCTCAGGTCGTATGCGTAGAGGAGCTTCATTTTTGGACACCGTCTTGTAACCTACAGTTTCAACAATTACAGCCGTATATTCCACCAAAAATACTACTCACTCCGGGAGACCCGCGAGGTCTGTACCGGAGCTAACCCTATGATCATACACATTCAGAACACACTGTCGAGATAATACGGCCATTCTCATGCTCATTCGCCGGCTATTAACGTAATGGGAACGTACTCTTGAGGGCAAATCTATCTGAACATTCATCTACCGATGGTGGTGCCTTTAAACATTTGGAACTTATATACATACCTCCGGGAGGACTTCGAACCTTCAGTCACTCATACCTGGCTAAAGAGAATGTGACTGGCCTGTCCATTCAATAAATCCAAATCTTTCTTTTAGTTTCTCGTCTCATTTTGGGTATCTTTCATTCGTCCCAACTACTCGCCAATCTACATGCAGACCGTCTTCGCTATGTGTGATAAAATCCTCGTCTACGGCACTGGAACAAAATCGTCATGCACCATTTGATCGACATCCGGAGACAAGTTTACCATTCAACTATCTTCTTATCGCCAGCAAAAACCTCGAATATTCCCCCCACATCAAGGTCGAAGATACCGATGCCTAAGACCAAGGGCAACGATGCTGAAGCCTAAGGTTCTATATATGGACTAGAATCAATTACAACAACGATTTGTGTCGATATCTGCCTAACTCCTTATCATTTAAAGGACCTTCGCACTTCCTCTCCTCCTTTTCCTCTTCGTCCCTCTCATCCACCATCCACAAAGCAACCATCAGGCTAGAACGGCCCACCTGCTAAAAAAGAGAAGCTCACACAACAAAATCAACCACCATGAAGTTCAACTTCCAAGCAGCTACCATCCTCCTCCCTCTCGCCCTCGCACTCCCAACCCCAGAGGTCGCAGAGGCCCCCGAGGCGCCACCCGTCGCCGTCCCCGTCACCGAAGAACCACCCACCCCAGCCCCAGCAGACGGCTGCTGACAAGTCTGTCCCCCCGAATGCTAAGCCATCTGTGCAAAGCACATTGAAAACAACATCGTGATCTTCTCCAATCAGTGCCTTTTCAACAGCGCAAACTGTGACAAGCAGAGAGATATCCTGGGACGGATGGAAGAGTGCTTTGAGGCAGGTGAGAAAAAGCCTCACCGATGATTCCTGTGGAGACTAAGGGCTGATTTAATTCTGACTCTTCTGGTTTGTTGATCTTCTTTTGACTTTTTGGGTTTCTTTTTATACGTGCGTGCGCATTTTTGATATCTCCTTGATCATGTCTTTTCCGATGATTGTCAATTGATTACGGACAGTTAATGATCAATATGATTGCTTTTTCCATTTTTTCCAGCTGCCGCTTCCATCCGTCGTAGGAGTAAGACGGTAAGTTTACCGATTACCCTACTTTCAAGGTATATGGTTGACCAAGCCCATATAATGCCTTGGATATTCGCCCAAAGAGTACATTTTCAGTCTTCGCAGATCTAATCTCTCTCTCGGCCCAGTAGACAAAACGCACAATACTCATATCAAGATTAGGAAGCGCTACCGTTAATCATGACATCTCCAACCTGCAATTGTCTGCCTGCGGTACGTTAATAACGCCATTCTAGAATAATAATTAATATACATCTCACATAAGTGCGCAAGATCTCGCTGCAGTCTTATGATTGGTCTAAATCGTGATGTACAATGATCGCGGTGGGGTGAGAGCCAGGAGGTGTAGTTTGTATATCTGCCCGGTCCACACGAACATTCCTTAGTTCCACCTCAATTTCTAAATTTGGACCGACAATCCGCGAATATAAAGTTCCACGTGGTATCAGAATCGAACAACCGGCACCATGCAACTGTTCCAGTGGACAGATCCAGCTATCCAGAATTCTCCACAGATAGCGTCCATGTAGAACCAATCGTGCTCAGTCTAGCGTCTAACAACCTCAGCTATGCTCGACTTGGTCACTTTCTAAACTGATAGACCTGTGCATTCCAGGCACATGAATTAATCAGGTTGCTAAGCTGTATATCTATAGGTGGGGCACATACCCAGTTCCCCAATCCGCTCCGGAACCATACAACGACAATACACAGTGGGGAATCGTCCCGGCCCGGGGATATGGTATTATCATTGAATATAGGATCCCGTCACTACGACCCGGGACACTACTCTGCAGACACTGACCGACGGCGTCTGCACCTGTGGATTTGAAGTTGGCAGGCAGTGGGCTGGATGATCATTGGGCTGAGATATCGGGGCATCGGGAGAAAGTCATGTCTCCGTATAACGATTACCAGGTAAAAGGGCACTAAGCTCCCGGATGATGCTGCGTTTGAGTTTACGGAGGATCAGCCGAGCCAAATGGCCTGGTTTCCCTGTTCGGCGCGATTTGGCAGACTGGGTTCTTACTTAATCGGTATACGTTCACAATGGATCACACATATCGTCTGGGGTATTCGATTACTCGCCGATGGACAGCGCCGCGGAGTTGTTGTCAGGCTTTATTTTTGGAAAGTCAGTGATTGTCGATTCAGGTGGAAGGGACGGTGTTCTGGAGAAGTTTGTGGGGTTGATGCCAAAGAAAAAAAAGCTGCAAGGCGTTACACGCCTGTGGTTATCAACGTTGGACAAGAGCAGAAGGTACCTATCGTCCACCTGTTCAATCAAGCGGAAAGCTGACACGAATAGATCTCGCCCAATGAGGGGAAGCCATCGTCCGAAGGCCTGCAACAAACGTTCCCAATGTTCTGCAACACCGCAGACATTCGCGACGAGGTCATTGCGAAAATAGAGAGACAAGCATACTACGACGATTTGCAAGCGAACTGGGAGGAATGAATCAGTGACAGGGGAAGGGATATACCAGATTTGAAGCTTGTCTGGGGCCGGAGTGTCTCTGGAGAGCACAGCATTGAGGCAGACTGGGATCGATTGATTGATGGAGATGTTGGTGCTGATGAGGGGTTGGTTCATCGGATGTGGTAGATACGGGCATGCGTAGGGGACTGTTTCTATGGACAATTATTCAAACGGCAGTATTCACCGCTAACCAAATTCAAAGGCGGTAAGACATGACCGCGAATATGTGAACTTGGAATATGATTGATCCAAAGCAGTCCACGTACTTACTCTGTACTAAACATACGAGACAAAAATAGCAAAAACATCCCGCTACGGAATACTCCGTACGCCCTCGAGCATCGAGAGTCAGGGACCAGACTCTTACCCTGATACACTCTCCACGGAACCCACGGCTACAAGTGGCAATGCACAGCGAAAGACGCAGCCTTATTGTCCCAATTCCACCCGAGAATTCAACCCTGCCGTCCTTGGTTCGGGGGCCTCGGATAACTTCCTACATCCATATTCATGTGCCAGCCCAAGACACAAAACCTTCACGGCGTAACCGAGAAAAAGCTTGCGTACTCAAGCTCGTATCCATGCACGCTGTTATATGCACAATAAGCACTATGCTCGGGAAACAAGCAATAACCATGCAGCAAACACCCCATAATACCAGTAAACAGCTCATTGACATAACGAATGCCCACGTCATCCATCTCCGCTGACTACTTGGCCCATTCCCGATTCAGGAAAAGCCTAGAAATTGGCCCCTTCGGGATCCTTCTGGAGCCGATATCAATGTCCAATGATATGGCAGTTGGTAAGGGGCTTTCCCACACTTGCTGCACCGATCCAATCATATACCAACTGTTTTGCCGATCGATGGATCTCATTTCGCATGCTGGGATTCATCTAAGAATAGTTTTGTTAGGCTCCTGAATTCCTGCATTACTTAGTCATGCATACAAATAGGGCAATATGACTGGTACAAGGCTCCGAGGATTCCTATTCAGGATGCGAGGTTCGAGTCTGGTTGGTTGACACTGTGGCGATCACTGAAAAAAAGGGCCTGCCTTTCCACGCCACTGATGCTGCTGCGCCCTGTCAGCGGGTTTCCAGGCTATATGCCGATCCCATCGGACTGGTCTCCCGCTATTGTAATTACTTGCCGGGGATCCGATATATAAGGGGGTGTGTCCCTATTCTGTCAACCATCACTGAATTACAATTGCATCTCAAGATTCTTGCGAGGCACGCTCTTGCATACTTATACAAACAAACAAAAACAAACGACTTAATCTAAGCAAAACAACCACAAACCGCAACCATGCAGCTCAACAGCCTTACCGCCCTCCTTCTCCTCTCCTCCACCTCCGTCCTCGCCCAAGACTCCTTCGGCGACGGAGTCGCCGACTCCATCAACAACGTCGTCCACGGCGCCAAAGACGCCGCCTCCACAGCCATTGACGGCGGTCGCAATATCGCATCCGCAGCCGTAACCGGCGCCGAGGGCGCCGCCGCCGACATCACTTCCGAGGGAGGAAACATCGCCTCGAAGGTCACCGGCGCCGCAGGCAGTGTCCTCAACAGCGCCAGCGATGCCGTTGCATCCGTGACTAGCTCGTTGGGCTCGGAGGCTTCGAGTGCGACGGCGACGGCTACTTCGGGATCTGCTAGTGAGACGGGATCGAGCTCGGCTAGCGGATCGAGCTCGGGCAGTGCCTCGTCGTCCTTTATTACGACTACTTTGACCAACTCGCAGGGTGAGGCTACGGCGACGAGTACGTCGGCGTCTGCGGCGGACCAGACTACCTCTTCTTCTGAGGGTGCGGCGCCGCAGATGACCGGGTTCATGGGTGTCGCCGGTGTTGCGGGTGTTTTGGGTGTTATGGCTGCTCTGTAGGGAGCTGCATAGCGCTGGAATATGATTTTTCTTTTGTTATTTGATGATACCATGGTTCTTTGGATTTGAATTGAGGCATTGTATTATTATTTCCTGGAATGTCCATAATATACCAGCAGGAAAAATTTGACCTCGTCCATTTGTTTTTTGTCTTGTCTATATGCAATGCGCTGCAATCAACTGAAATTATCCACATCAAAAGTACAATTGGCATTTACCAGGCCGTGGCCGTTTTTGGCAACTCCCCCGTTCGGGTTTAGCGCCGGTGTCTCGCGCACCTGATGCGGTTTGGTGTGTACCTGATTAGGTTTAGCCTTGCACGCTATACTCTGAAGGGAACCGCCGCCTGTGCCTTCACATCATCTGCTGAGTATATAAGACTGCTGGTGTATTGCTTGACAACCACTTCTTCTCATTTCCTTTACTCCCCTCACCAACGGCGCCTCCAGCTCCTGTGACAGCCTGGTCACGCTGGCTGGCTATCACATGAGATGCACTTGTTTGCTTTGTTGATAAATACGGCATCACCTCCTTTCTTCCTTATGTTGATTATTCTCGTCGATAGCTACCCAGGTAGATCCCATGAGTTGGATGCTCCATTACCCTAGTAGAGCGCCGTGACAATCTCTGGAGTGAATTGAGTCTTCATGGGAGCTTAGTTTACCGCACTCTGCTCAATCTCTACTCAGTGATCAGCTCAGGCTGCTCAGGGCGTGCTCAGGGCTACACAGTGAGCAAAAAGCGGCGAGGTGTGAGCACTAAAACAGAAAGGGAAAGCCTTCGAGCTGTCCAGAAAATTAAGTACATATGGTTGGTGAACGACCAGCTAGAATAGCAGTATGGGGAATGAATGGGAAGAAAAAAAAAACAACAATGGAAATCAGGGGAGAGTTCCTATTTCCTCCCCAAGTGTCCTAGCCCTAAACCATCAGTCACTGTGATGGAAGCTCTGTAAGATAATCTGCCAGTGTATCGGATTTTGCACTGTCCAAGATATAGCCAAATTTGTTTACACTCTTTGCTGTAGCTTCTGTTGATTTTGTTGACACTGTACTTAAGATCACATGCGTCTAGTAGAAGTTGTCGCTCATGGCATATTGCCTTGTTTATCTACCAGCACAGGTGTCTTGCTGCCTACTGTGCACAGTGGCAGTGGCAAAGTGCATGCGCTATACACCGGCCTGTTTCATGAGGAGGGGCAAGCTGCCAATGACATGGCATCTCCCTTTGGTCAAGTGGGCTAACTAACACCCCCTGAATGGAGTTTCACACCCTGGTGTGAGTGGCTGTAGAATATCGCACCCCTCTATAGAGCACCCACACTAGTCGCGCACGCGCCAACAGTTCACACCACCTCGCACCTTTTAGAGGCATCCATTGAACTACTGGCCGCAGTTTAAGCCACCTAATCCGCATGGTCAATACTCAATAGCTAAAAGAGCCCTAACCTCTAATATGTTTCTGGAACCAAGAAGTGGGGCTGGTGTGGGTGACAGGGGTGCGATCTCCGTAGCTTCTAGCACCAAGGGTGCAATGTTGGCACCAGGGATGCGATGCAATAACTGAAAATGGAAGTCCTCGCACTGGGGGCGCTCAAAGGGAAAAAACTGGGGTTGATTATTATAGCCCAGCCAGACCATCGTATGAGAGAATGTACACCTTGTTGTGAATGCATAGCCACCTTCTAACTAGCTAATATGTATATCCACCGATGTATACAGTCCGGGCTCCTTGGGCAATTTGGAGCCGAACACAGTGAGGAAAGAGGTCAGGCAAAGCACTTAGGCCTTTGGGTAAATAGCAGCTAAAGAGGTCCCGGCCAAGCCCAGATTTTTAGGACTCTGAATGGAGCTGGGCCCTCTACTACACATGCACCATAGATGTACTCTGTACAATAGGTATCATGTCCCGCTGGAATGACGTATGACATAATCAACCAATCAACCAATCAGCACACTAATATCACCTGCTCACATTCCTTGGCGGCAACGGCGGCGGTAGTATATTCCGCCCGTCTTCCTTTCCAAACCATCCATCTCTAATGATCATCTTGTCCTCATCTTACTACATCCTGTTCCCTGCCAAGCCCTTTCCTGATTGACTTGAAATAGCTCTGAATAGAGAACTAACACACATTGCTTGCCTGTATGTGTGACAAGGCCGAGCAAGCCCTCTTCTTACAGTATTGTTTGTCAGGCAGGTGCATTTCTCGCCCTAATTAGGCAGGTGCAACTCTTGTTCTCATCAGGCAGGTGCACTTCTAGTTCTTATCTTTCAATGACCGCTGCAATCACCAGTTGGGTGCTCAACCCAATCCGATCTTTGACAATGTCTCGACAGCATACTCGCGAGTTATGGTGTGCTTTATCCAATGATCTCCAGAAGTCATTTCCTATGGAGTGTGTTGCAGACCAAGATAATATCAACACTCTCAAAAAGAAGATTTGGGAAGAGATAAAGGAAGAAATCAAGGATACAACAGCCCGCAACCTCAAGCTCTAC